>WBMY01005720.1:732012-777123 GCA_013397315.1 Donacobius atricapilla
AAATAGAACAAAACATAAAACCTAAGCATACCCCTATTTGGAAGAAGTGACTAAATAGTAGGAAGCAAGCCAAAATTGGCGCTACATTTTTCTTCCTGTCTTTTTCACTCCTGTTCTATATTCTCCCATGTGGTTGCTCATTCTCAGCAATCTTACATGGTGAAATTAAACGCAATACTCTGTTCTTGTAATTAATTTTGCAATTAAAAATACTTTGCTCCATCAGTGCAAAGAGTCGTCTATCTACACAGCTTATGAATATAAAATGGCTACACTAGCAAAAAATTTTGTTCTATAGACAGTTCTATAGACACAACTTGTCTACAAGTCAGTTTATGTTACACTAGTACAATCACAAGAGTTTGATGCCATTTCTATTTAAATCACCAGAATGTCAGGTCAGGGACTGTCTCAGTACAGCTCTGTTCAGTTTCTAATACAGCATTACTATGATTTACTGAAGCATTGTGGTACTTCTGGAGCAGAAACATATCTGAAAGACAGGTGGTTATGAAAAATAGGGACAACTAAGCTAATCTAAATCTGTGTCAAAAGGAGAAGGAAAAAGGGGCGGGTTGTCTACTGATGTCACTCATCTCAAATTCACTCTGTTGTGCTTCTTCATTCAAGCAGCCAGTTCAGCTAGGAGAAGCAATAATTTTATTCAACCACAGACTTTAAAAAAACTGTTCATCTTGTTCTCTGTCCATAAAGAAATACAAAAACATCCTCACAAAATATTTGCTATTTCTAAAGACAGCAGCACTTGCTTGCATTGGCTGAGTTGCTATACTACCGATCAGTTATTAGAAACTTAACAATCTCATCAATAACTCCATGCACTGCTCAGAAAAAAAGTAAGTCACTACCTCTGATCTTGAGTTTTTACATGCCCATGAAATGAGTTACAGTGATCTAAAGCTATAATCTATAAAAAAAAAAAGAAATCAAAGGAGAACAACTGATATAATCATATACCTAAACTCAAAAAATCAAGACAAAGGGAAGTTTGGAAATACCAGCTCCACTTCCAAGCCAAAACAACCCTCAAGCTAAATACAATTTGGGAACAATTTCACTGAGTTTAACTTAATTATGTTAATCATTTACATAACTGCTTGCAAGAAGAGTATGGCTTGCATCTGTGAAGCAGAGCAAGGAGACAGACGAAAAGCTTGTTTGTCCCCGTGGGACAGGGGGGAAAGAGAGAGACAATTACCAACTGCAACACAGGACACTGCAGCTGGGAGAAAGGCACTGGGAAATTGTATGTTTCCAAACCAGTGTTTGTACTAGGTCCATGAATTTAGACTTGTCTTTTGAAGACATTTTACATAATTCCTGGCAAATGGAGTTTAAGGTATTTGCCAGTAAGGTAGCTCTGTATTACTTAACTGACTCTGAAAGCAATACAGCAATTATCTATCTCTTGACAGGGCTGCTAATTCCCTGTTCCAGAAAAACCTGGGAGGGCCCACTGAATGTAGAGATGACATAATCTCTTCTGTTTTATCAGCCTGGCCTTTATTATGACAAAATACTTATAAAAAAGGAAAAAAATCTTAACTGGTTGCTAGGTTTTATTCAAAACTAAGTCCCACTGGAACAAATTTTCAGAAGTACTATCAATTTTGGTCTGTTATTAACTCTTCTTTCTTTTTTACTTTAAAAAAACAATAAAGTGTTCAGTTTCTCTCCAAGTGGCCCAGTAATTCCGGTTTCATTCAGGTAAAGAGGGAGGAAAATCTTAGTAAGATCTTCTGATGTATGGCTGTGATTCATAGCTTCATATTTTGATTATTATTGTTCTTCAGTATTGAGGTGCTGTGAGGGAGCTTTTCAATACAATGCCCCAGCACTATGACCTTTCTTCTATGTCTCTCTGCTCATTCAGTGCCCCTGATGAAATCAACAACTGGTGTTCACAGAACATGAGAACCACAAAATTACTTGGGTTGGAAGGGGCCTTTAAGATCATCTATTCCAACCCATCTGCCATGGACAAGTACATCTTTTACTAGAGCAGGTTGCTCAAAGCCCCTTCCAATCTGGCCTTCATGCGGAGACGAAGAAGCCACTTGGGCAGACTGTTCCATTGTCCACCCATCCTTATTGTGACATTTCTTCCTTTGTATAATCTAAACCCTCTTTAGAGTGTAAAATCATTGCCACTGCTGTCTTTCAGTGTAAAATCATTGCCACCACAGACCTTCGTAAAAACCTCTCTCCATCTGCCCTACAGAAACTGTCCTGGCCAAAGCAAATGTCCCTGTATCATCTTTGTGTTTCTATTCCTCTGTTAATGATCCATCCTCTACTTCACAGTGCAGCTCTCTTTGTTGCTTGGCTCTTGTACTTCATTAAGCAATTTAAAATATTTAGGATATTAGACTCTTCTAGAGATATTCTATTCTCCTTCATTAAAAAAAAAAAAGGTCAAAAAGTCTCAGATGTATTTTTTCACCATAGAAAAACATTCAGCCATATGATCACTGCCAAAATAGTTTCCCTCAGAGCTACACAGCACCTTCACGAATGAGACTGCTACATAATTCTATTCTATTTTTTTTTCTTTTTTCCCTTCTGAATTGTAACCACACAAGAAGTGCAGAAAATGAAAAATGCCTGTAGAAATTAATTCTCTTCCATATCTGAGTACAGAAGCAAATGTCAAAGAAAAATTGTATTTGTCCTTTAGGACTTGTGTGATTGCTAAAATCAACCACAGCACACAAACTCTGAATGCATTAGGATTCAGGTATTTGTCTATATGCACATGCATAGCACAGTAAGATGTATATATCTCTCAAAAATTCACCGTAAATAATTCTTCAACTTTGAATTTTGCATCATTCTCTTGTTCCATCTTGCTGAAACTGCATAGCTGTTAGCACCTTAAGTGACTTACATCTCTCAGCCTTTTCTTTTCACAGGTCACTAATATTTGTGCTGGCTGAGAAGGCACTTTATTTGGTACTGGGAGGTGCACCAACTGCATGTGTAGTATTTGCAGGTGAAATTTCTTCCCATCCAGTCAATGTTAGGCCAGCTCTGAAGGCAGCTAGTACCAATCAAACAGCAGAGGGTAGGCAGGGGCTAATCATTTAATCTGATAGAAACTTAGCAAGATTCTGGCCCAAATGGTGTCCTGAGTCCCACAACTTCATTTATTAGCTGCATAAGGGTAGTAACAATGGGTCAAAGTGAAAAATTACATCAGGAACATTTAGAAAGCAGAAAGTTCTGCCCATTTTTTTCCTTTGGCAGCAGAGATATTCTTTGGTTTTGACCGTAGACGCTTCTCCAGAGGTGCAGAATAATGTAATAGCACTGTGGAGTGTGACATGTCTTTCAGTTCAGCTCTCAGTTCAGTGAGGCAGGAGCAGTGCTACATCACTAGAGCTAATTTATTTGATTCAGTCTTTTGGAAGGCTCTCACCTTGCATATAAAACTGTATTGGAGGTGATTTTCAGGGATCATATTTGCCTTTAAATGATTCATTTTGTAGCACAACATCTTCAAAACCTGCTGACGAATACACTGATAAACAAAGGCTGCATTTCCAAAATTTAAAAGGCTTTAGCATTCAGGGTTATATTAACAATACATATCTTAACATTGCACTGAAAATATACTTAGTAAGCAAATCCTTCATGATACTGAGGATGAGAGCACAGTGGTTGACTTGAGTACAGATTAGAATTCTACCCTGCATGCAAAGGGGGAACCAGTGTGTTCTGAAGGACTGTTGTCATTGCTCTGTAGAGGACATCACTGTTTGGTTTTGTTATAAAACATGCAGTTTGATCTAAATAAACATTGTGCGTGCTTAGTCTGTTAATGATGCAGAAGAAATAGAGTCAATTGGATTTTCTCCCATGAATACCTTGTCAATGGTTTGTGGATTATTTGAGAAGGGGTTATATATAAAAATCTGGAGGGTAGGCTGGACAAGCCATTTCTAGCATGCGGTTTTCTTACAAACTTACACATTATAGCTGTTGTGCCACACCATTGATCAGCTAAACTGCATGGACTGGAGAGAAAGTGTTATTTAAAGGATCAATAAGGGGAATAAAAAAAATAAATCTCCTCTGTCTTCTAGGAGCAGAGAGAACAAACTCAACTGTCTCCCAGTATTTCAGAGCAGAGAGCAACAGGGCATAAAATGAAAAGCCATCTATAATGGAAACAAAACTTTAGAGGTGACGCCAACAACAAGAGAAACAATCCTCCATATGTAAATAGCATAAATGTCTCTTTAAAACAAGCCGAGCAGCTGGGCAGACTAAGAAAGAGAGAGTATACTCCGGTTCAAAAAGGCTAAAAGCAAGTAAAATACATTTGTTTTTCAAGCCCTAAGAGCCAGAAGTAAACAAACACTTCAACTATGGAGGTTTCTGAACAACTTCTAGAGGAGTTGCAGGAGTAATAAAAGCAACGAGACCTGCTATTATGTGCTCTAGATGAGAGAACGCCTTCAGCCCTAACTCAAGATTTCCCAAACCAAAACTATCATATGCAAAGTAAGACAGGCAACTACCTGCCTGTAACTACCTTGCAATAATAAGAAATATCTATTTTTCTAAATTCTCTCTGTTTTCAAACAACTCCTGAAAGTAAAAAGAAAGGAAAGTGGGAGTGAAAAATCATTATTCTAATTCTGCAAAGAGAAAAAAAAAGTAAAAAGGGAGAAAATAAAGTGTAAAAGAGCAACGTAAAAAGGGCAAACAACTCCATTTATTCTTTCTAAAATTCTTTCTTGGTCACAGATATCCATTAAAGGATATTCTGAATGAGGAGGGAGAAGAGAAGGAAGTAGAAATTCAGCAAAATACTGGAGAAACTGGGAAGAGTGATGGAAAATAGATTAGAAAATGAAATGAAAGAAGAAAGCCAAATGAAAGAAGAAAGTACAAATAAGTACTAAATACTGAGGAGAAATAGCATGTTCATGCCAAAACCCATTCAAGGTAATGGAACGGTCACCAACAAACCACCTTCATTCAGGGTACTTCAGTGAGTACCTGACAGAACCTGACAGCACCACCTATTTATCCACAGCAGAAATCAGAAAGATATCATAAAAAAAGAGAGGGGGAACAGTAAAGATTTACAGGAGGCTCAGAGGCTGGACAAGTGCAATATACTGTGTTTCTATAGGTGAGGGTTGCCAGTGAAAACCAATGGTGTAAGAAGTCACATTTTTCTCTGATCTCCTCCAGATGCTGTGCTACCAGAAGAATTGAAAATGAGGTATTAGCTGTACTCAGGCACCTGACTTAAGTTTAATTAGAAAGCAATTCCACAGGAAAGACTTAATCAAAATCTCCACTGCCCATCTGACTTCTGACTTAGGCGCAGCTCAGATTCACTGGGGAGACACCGATGACTTTGCTGTTCCAGGCATACTCCCCGACCTCGTTGCATTCCTATCCCTCCAACAACCATTCAGTCACAAAAATATTTTTTGAAACTTTTTTCTTCCTGGGGAGAATCCTTTAGGAAGCCTCCTTCTTTGTTTTGGATGCTTGGGTAGCCAAGCCAAGGGTTCAGGACCATTCCCCTGCATGCCCCTGCCAGCCTCACTACCCATGGAGCAGCACAAGAGACTGACAGACATCCCTCTCAACAAACACCTCTGGGCTGTCCCACTGAAGCTGTACGCAGAACGGCTGGCTGTGGGACACCACCTGGTCAATAGTGATGAGCTCTAAGTGCGTCCCATGATTTCATTCACCTGAGCTGAAAAGCAAAGGGAAGACACTGAATGGCTTTATAGCAAAAAAAAAGAAAAAATTTTGCTTTTGGGTCACTCGAGCACAGTAACAAAAGACAGTAAAAGCCCAGTGTACCTTCAACGCGGTAGCTGTCTGATGATCAGTTAATGATGTAACAATGCTTGCTTTATTCTTGATAATGAAAGAAAATCTAATTCACACCTGGCAGTCCTGCTGGAAATCTCACTAGAGAGGGCAGAAATTAGATGGGTATACAAGGTCAAAATGGTATTTTACCTTGCAAAAATGATCTTTCTGCGCTGGAAAGCAAGGAGTGCAGTGAATGTCTATAACCAGTGAGAAAACCCTTGCAGGTCTGCTTACACGGCATCAAATATTCAGGCTTGGTTATTCCACATTCTTCTACAATGAGTAGAAATATATAAACAGAAAAAATCATGTTACCCCAGAAATTCTGCTGGCATAAACTGGTTTAGCTCCATTTAAAAGAAAAGGATTAAGATCACAAGGGTAAGAACATGGGGAAGGGAGAGGAGAGGAGAGGAGAGGAGAGGAGAGGGATTTAAAATTTTTTCTTGTAAAGCTACACATCTTAAAGTAGACTTTACTCATGCAGGTATATCACCTAACTACAATGAAATTTATATGAAGGAACTCTTGTGGGGTTTGACCTTGATTGCTTTCTCTTTTTTTTTTTTTTTCNCATAACACAGTCACAAGACTCTAGTATTGACAGCTGCATTAACAAAACCCACTTTCCAAATATACAACACTTTTAAGAAACCTTCCACATTTGATAATACGCTCATCATTATTCAATACTTTAGTGTTCTTATTACATAATAGATATCATATAATGTCATTGTCTTTCTCGTTATCTTTATTGTGTGATGATTAGCAGTGCTGCACTCCCTGGCTGCACTCTTTTTTTTTAATTGCAAATAGACCCATATAAAATCGGCTGGAGTTTCATTCCCTCTGAACCTCAGAAGAAACATTCACCTGTGTATCAGACAGCCAGCAGATGCCGATCCCACCCATGCGATCTGGAGAGGAGAGGAGAGGAGAGGAGAGGAGAGGAGAGGAAAGACTTTTGAAAAATATACATGAAATTGTTGGAGAGAGGGAAGATCTATTCTACGAAACAACTTTTTCATTCTTCTATAAGGAAAATAAATAGTTCTCTGTTCAGGGCACTTGCCCAAGATGGAGAACAAGATGGAGAAGACCACAGCACAACCTTCAATTCTGAATAATTATAGACAAAGTTTTGACAGCATCTTCCAATCGCAAGAGACAACCTCATCACCCAATTAATTCCATGTGTACAGTCAAATTAGCTTCTCACAAAAGAAACTGCGGATTGTACTTGCTGGAAGAAAACATAGTTTCAGCAATGCAATCTTCTCATTCCAAAGTATCCATATTGTGAAATAATCAGATTTAATTATTTACCAAAAGTAGGGAAAATTTAAGAAAAGCTGCATGTTAACTGTATTGAAGTCTTTTGGATTAGGCCAAAGAGAGGGTGAATTCTTCCAGGCAGAGAGTTACTCTGGCCTAAACAATTACTGAGGCAACAGTCTTCATGCATCATGAGTAGAATTTCTCCTAATCATAACTAATAATTTTAGACTTAAGGCCATAAAGTGATTAATAGTAGAAACCAGAAATATATTCTTCCATTCAAGTACTCGTTGATTTTAGAAACCTATCATCAGAATTACCTATATTATGTAAAACACTGAATAACCTGGAGCACTTATGTGCTGTACTTAATTTCTGAAGCAATTTCATTCACTGAGGAATGCAAAAACTTAGTTCTGGGTTACCAAGGCCTATATACTCTTTGCAAAACTGCATTCCAGATGCCAATGTCAAAGAGCAAGTAAGGATCACAAGGGTCAGCTGCAGACACAAAAAGTTCCTCAGATGATTTGTAAATTGTTTCTCTTCCCAGTTCTGGGCCAAGACTCACAGGCCAGCAAGCCTTAAAACAATGCTCTCCTCAGGACACATGTTATCCATTAGATTTGGATTCAGATGTAATAATGGAATTACAAAACTTCCAGCACTGTTCTTTACTCTAGTCCCTCATAGTATGTACTAATAATGCAACAACATATGAAGTCCATTTTAGAACATCCTTACCAGATTTGATTTGATCTTTTTCATATAAGCTAACATGGTAGAGCTACGTGCTGCTTTTACTAATAGTTCAGACATTGTGGTGTTCACAGCAGGAAGGACTGAAATTTCCAAGTCAATAATTACGTATATTTCAATAGGCACTGCTGTTGCTATTCATAATTTTGTACAGGTGACATTTTAATTATTCCTACTGTTTGTGAAGCAGTTTTCTTCAGACTTCAGCCATGTACCCTCTGCACAGAGAGACAAGACTAAAGGTTGCTTAATGGGTAACTGTTAAGTCAATCCCTCTCTTTCTCTGTCTCTTTTTTTTTCGTTTCCTCATACTTCAAGTCATGAGGTTTGTGACAGGATTTTATATAACTCTGCCTTCATAGTCTAGCTAAAGTAAGAGTGGAAGGAAATTCGAGATACAGCCCTTAACTGATCACAATTCAATCTGATTTATCAGACAGGACTATTGAAACACCTCTTGGAAGACAGCAGCTCTTGGCTCAGTCCTCATGTATTTTACAGGAATATCAGTATAACAAATTGACTTACGGAGTTTCCTGATATGACAACTCATTCAATCAAGTCCTTCAGACAAAGACATCTGCAAAGACAAGCATGCTACATCAAATTGTGCATTCCACAAACCACAGACAGTAATGCCTGTAAATAGGTTTGCAAGTGCACAACTCTACGGCCTCATGTTGCCACAGTGAGCGACATGTTAAAAAATACCAAATATTAAATTAAAAAATATACACAGCTAATGTCTTGCAATCAAAATCTTTTTCTTAGTCAGGCAGATTTCCTGTACAAGTTGAAGATGTATAGTAACCATACATTACTGGCTTCAAGTCTTGCACTCAGGAAGCACTTTGCTTGTCAAGTGAGGTAATACATTTTTAATTTGCAACCTCATTTACAAAGGAAAGGCAACATAATATATATATTTTTAAAATTACTATCAGTTTCAAAACAAATCTATCAGTTTTGTAATAGACCCTTTACACGTATCCCTTTAAACACACGCATTTGTTAGTACTATAACTGATTTTTCTCTCATCACTGGAGCTTGGACAGAAACAGTGCCAGTAAGTGCCTCTAAATTTTGTCCAGTAAGATACAAATCAAAGTTTACTGTTGATTTGGTTTTAATTTGTTGATCTCTATGTTTCATCATTTCTACATGAATCCTTTAGGCTTTAAACTTCCTCAAGCAGAGACTGTTTCTTTATCTTTCTGTACAAATTCCACCATAAATTGGAGCTGTGGTTGAAAAAAACATTAATGCTGAATGTACAAGATATCAGCAAAAGTTTTGACCAATTAATTTTTCTGTGCATCCATTACACAGTAAATATTTGTTAAAATTATTCTGTACAATGGAAAGAAGCTACTGGTTTTTAGTTAAGTGGGTTCTTAATCAGGCAGGCTGCCTTTAGGACCTGAATTTTACATAAAGAACAAAATTTTCACTGAACACCAAAAGCCTGATTTAGAACAGCAATGAAACACAGAAGTTTGAATAAAAACTTGCATGCACACTGGTGTGAGGAACACATACAAGGAACAAAGGTCTTCATACACATACATGAACAAAGCACCATAGAATAAATCCCTTTTCTTTACAGACCCTAAAATGCATATTAAGAAAAGTACTTTGATTTAGAAAAAAATACTGGACTTAAAAATGGAACTGAATCACGGAAATCCCATCTTCTGTAGGCAGGATATTTTGTGGCAAGGACATCACAACATTTAAAATTCTGAGTATTTGAGAAAGCAAGACAACTCTGATTGAAAAATAAACTGCTGATTCAGGTACCGTTTCACCTGAGATCCTATTCAATACCACAGGAGTCAAGATAAAATTAAAGTAATGGGTCCTCTGTGTAGTCTTTTTCCTAGATGGACTTTTGGTAAATACTGTCATAAGTCAGACAGAGTCTCAGATGTACAGCTGTGGTGGGAGATGACCACACACACCTTGCTCAGGGCCTGAGTCTGCCCCTTGGCCCATCTTTGAAAATGTCCCCAAGCAATACATTGTCTCTCTCTTTCAAAGAACAATGTTCACACAAAGAGTTAAGAATATAAGATGGTAAAATTTAAGGTCACATTCTAGAAGGCCACCCTGATATTTTTGAAAACAGACTTTATACACATCCAAAAGATAGTTAAAATCATATCAGTGTGGTTCATGTGTAAGCTTAGTATGTTATATACATTTAGACAAAACCTGCCAGATTGCTCAGATTACATTTAATTCAAGCTCCCAGGCAGCAATTTTCTTTGGAACTGCGGTATGGGTTGTATTTAATGCGAAAATGCCAACATACCAATAAGGAAGGCACTGCTAGTGGCATGACTTCAGTCTTGCTAGATGGATTGCCAGACCTTTGTCACCTTACAGACACTCAGCAGTAAGTGATGGTTAGCATTTGCGCTTCCCTCACAAACACAGAAGGGAAGAGGCTGACTGTCATGGCGCCTGGGAGAACTGGCATCTTATCCCCTCTGCTGCCTGCATCTCTGAATTCAGAGCCTTTAGTCTCATTCTGGAGCCAGAAATGCCTTTGTCCTTAGCACAAGGTAAGAAAAAGGAGGTAATTTCTAGTACCCAAAGGCAAGAGGTAAATTTTGCACCTAGTGATGGGGTATGCCTCTGGGTCTAGCCTTCTGGAATCACCTTCCCTGCATAAACTCTATCAGCTTTAATGAGGATGGACACTCAATTAGGCCTTCAGAAAGCAGTAATGAAGGAAGAGATCTTTAAGGCACATATAATAAAATGTACTTGTCATGGTTGTTTGTCTGCATACTTTGATAATGATTTGAGGACCAGAAAGGATTTTTTTTTTCACATTTTCTTTTTTATTAAAAGCTCTCACATTTCACCTTTAAGGCATTATTGCAAATTTTATCTTGTTAATTGACTGCTCATATGGCAACAATTTTACACGACATTAGGCAATGTTCTAATTTGTTTTAATGCCCTCACTTGATGGGGGGAAATGCAGCATATATAGAAATAAACTCCTTTACATATCCAGTAAATATACTTGTCATCTGGTTTAGCGAAGAAGCGCATGTATACAGGAGAGAGAAATACAGGAGGAATATATGTGCAGGAGAGAGTGCGAAAGGCAACATAATAAACTGTCACATTGAGAAGAATGGTGAGAGACCAATCCATCAGGCATCAATTCCACATTTTTATGTACATGATGAATGCTTTCTGCTGCTTCAGTTGGGCTGAAAACCAGCAAGATAGAAGTAAGAACCTGATTAAACACATGACTGAATATACCAGCAATGACAGATTCAATGAATGTGTTTCTTTCTATTTAGACAGTGGAACCATCTTCAGTTTGTGTTATGATTTGTAAAAAATCAGAAACAGTGGAAAAGAAACTGTTAGAGCTGCATCCTCATGCAACACAGGGATTCCCTCCATGGCCGCAGCTCATCCACAAAGTCCATGAGGCACCAAAGCAGTGGACATTCTCTCTCTGACACATTCCTTCTGCTTCCATAGGGATCTGACTTCACGCCTGGTTCCATTATAGTTCATTAAACTAAGTTAGGAGTAAAAAAGAAGTAAAGAACCCATTTCACAAATACTCCATGTTTTCTGTGAAATCTTAGATTTGAAAGTTTTGTTTGTATCCATTAAAAAAAAAAACCCATCAGCTCAGGCCTTTATACATAACGTTCCCCTATAAAAATGACAAGAACAAGAATATTTGTCCTACTTATTGTACACTAAACTATATTAATGACTGGAAATTGAATGGCATAAATTGAACTCCCAGCTGCTTGTATTCTTCTTGGTGGTTCTCAATATTCCCAGAGGTACCATTTGGAAACATTTCTGTCACTCACTATTCTCCTCCAGAAGGTCCAATGAACTGCATAGGTCAGCTTTCTGTTCTTGAATTAGAAACAAGATCTAACATCTCATGACCTGATCTGATTTTTGTTGCTGTACCAACACAATTACACACTTCACCATACTAGACTTTGAGAGAGTAGTGTACATCTCTGAGGACACACAATACTGTGGAAGGACTGAGATAAACTATAGAGATTAAAAAAATCTAAATTACAATTTTTTTTTTCTAAATCTGCTGACTGTTTCCAGTATCAAATTGTACAATGTTTAGAAGCAGGTGCCCTTAGGGTAGGTTTTTTATTTAAATTGCTGCATGGGAGCCTTTCTTATGCACAGAAAACAAGGGCAACACCTTGTTTCTTTCTGGAAGTTCTCAAGGATAAAAAAGGGGGATTTTATTGTACTTACAGTTAAACAAAACTTGTTAACAGCTCATCCTCTCAGTATCTTCCAAGTGTGATGTTAATTACGACACACCTGTCACAAGATAAAAGCAGCAGCTCTACAGAGAAGGACCTGGGGTTCCTGGTGGACATCAGTCCATGAGCCAAGAGGATCAATGGTGTCCTGGGCTGCATTAGGAAGGGAATTGTCAGCAGGTCGAGGAAGGTGATCCTGCCCCTCTCCTTAGCCCTAGTGAGAGCACATCTGGAGTGCTGTGTGCAGTTCTGGGCTCCTCAGGACAAGAGAGACATGGAGCTCCTGGAGGAGGTCCAGCAGAGAGTTACTGAGTTGGTCAAGGGTGTGGAGAATACCTCTTGCAAGGAAAGGCTGAGTGGGCTGGGCCTGTTAAGCCTCAAGAAGAGGTGACTGAGAGGGGACCTCATTGACGTGTATAAATATCTGAGTGAGTTTCAAGAGGTTGGAGCCAGGCTCTTTTTGGTGGTGCCAGCCAACAGAAGAAGAGGCAATGGGCAGAAACAGATTCACAGGAAGCTCCACCCGAACACAAGATTTCTTTACCTTGCAGATGACCAAGCGCTGGAACAGATTGTCCAGAGAGGTTGTGGAGTCTCCCTCACTGGAGATATTCAAGAACTGCTTTGATGCAATCCTGTGCAGTGTGCTCTGGGCTGTCCCTGCTTGAGCAGGGAGGCTGTACCAGATGACCCACTGTGGTCCCTTCCAACCCGACCCATTTAATGATAGCACAATCCATAAACTTGACCCTGAATATACAAATCACACAAGTCTTTTACTCTAGGTTCAAATAACACTTAACCTTTCTGTTAAGTGCCCTCTACAATTGTAAAAGGTACTCAAATCAGGACTAGAACTTTTTCATTCCCTTTGTCTCATACTTGTCACTAGCCAGTAAGAGCTTCTCCTCATTACATGCACCAAAAAGGTCCTAGGCAGAATGTGCTCTGCTCAAGCACAGTCTACGCGTGATCTATTTTCCCTCACAAGGACAGGCTCCCATGAAGCAATTTAAATAAAAAACCTACCCAAAGGGCACTTGTTTTGAAATATTGCACAATTTGATACTGGAAACTTTTTTTTTTTTTCTGTATCATGATATTCCAAGGGCTGGAGGTCTTCCTTTCCTCAGCAGGCTACTGTTTTTAGAACAGGTCAACATTGGCTTTCATTTCTCCTCAAAAACAGCAAAAAACCATTTGCCACAACAATTACGAATTTGTTATCTTTTCCCCTCCCTATAGTGACTTGCAACATAGCCCTTTCAGAAAAAAATGTATATGTTCTAAGCACTGGAGACAAGGTAATACTAAGGAAAACTTGCTAGAAACGGTTGTTAGGTGAAGTAGCTGGAGATGCTGGCAGAAACATCCCGTCTCAACATTCTCCAAAATACCAAGTTATCCTTACTGCTTTCATTTATATAGGCTTCTTTTATTTGAGATACTGAAAGTGTTTCATTTTGTCCAAAATTTCAATAATTGTCTGGGAAAGACAGAACACAAATTGTTTTGAAATGTTGAATGCTACATTTTAAAATTTCTGTAACTTTGTTGCTACTGTTATTGCAGAGCATGTCCGTCCCATAGCCTATATTTGACATCAGACTGTATTAAAGCACTTCCTGACACAAACCTCAGGCAGAGTTGAATACCTTTTGGCAGCAGAGGAAGATGGAACAGAAAGTAGGCAGCAGAACATAAAAGCAGTTCAATTTAAACTTAGAAAAATTAAGAAATTGGGATTTCTGGAAAGCAATTCGACATTGTGTAGCATTGTTTAAAACTGCCTTTCTTTTTCACCCCAGCACAAAGTACAAAATGACAGCTCATTCCTGAAAGGTCTAACACACCTTGTCATGAGGAGATGCTGCTGTCAGCAGTAGTCGATTACTTCTTGTAGCAACTTACGGAGAGTTTCAGTCTCTTTTAACTGGACTAGAAAAATGTAGCTCTATTTATGCCTACAGACTTAATGTATTATGGAAAAGAACCTCTCTGTCCAGCTTACTTTGCACTTTATCAGCTACTACTGAAATGCTTTAAATAGCTCAAATAACGGTGCCCGCTTAACCCGCATGGTATCTCAGCATTTCTAATTATCTGCAATTTGTATCTGAATATGAAACACAGCCTAATTATCAAACTACTAACTTGAGGCCTTTGGAGTATTAAAAAGCAGCATATGAATTTATTCCAACAATATACTTTATGAACTTCAGAAAGTTCAGCGTGATACTAGTATCGGAGTATGTGCTACAGTTTATCTAAGTTGGAAAGTTATTTTGCACAGACTAATTGGGAAGGGCTACACTACATTGTGCATCCACACAGTTTTGCTACAGCTGTCTCATGCATTTCTCTTCTGTTGCACCCACACAAATCTCTAATTTTCCCAAGTAAATATAACCTGTTTGGGGGAAGGTGCTAACAGCAAACCTCTGCACAGCCACCACAAATTATGGAGCTTCTATTATTATTGAGGTAATTTTTCGTGTATTTTCTCTCAGCCTTTGAAATTTTGATCAGATTCACCCAACCTTTGCCCATGTTATGCCTTTGCCCATCAGGAGTCAGGGTCACTATCATTTTTAAACTCCTGTTGAGCAGTATGGTGCATGCAGTGAACACTCTGGACTTGATGGACTTGAATTCAAGTGACACACTCAACAGTGACAGAGCCTGGTGGCTTTTGGTTCTTTGCAAGGGTCTCACTTAGGAGCCACAGAGGGGGGACTGCAGCCCAGGTTCCACTACTGTTCCCAGCATTTTCACAACTCTCATCCAATTCCTTCACTTTCTTGTAAAGTAGAGCTATGCCAAAACAATGGCTGTTCACCTAATTTGGCACCCATCAACTCCACAGCAGGAACAAAAGGCAGCAAGAGAGTCCTGGACTTCAGCATAAGACAAGTTCAAACAGTGGCTATTTTGCAACTGATATGACAGGATGTCATGCACGTGGGTCTTGCAAAGCTAGAAGTGCAAAAGATAGTTGCCATAAGGAAGAGGTAAAACCAGTGAAGCAAGCCTGGTAAAGCAGTTAATTAATAAAATAATAATAGAATCAAAAGCAAGACAATTTTGAAGGGGGTTTGTATCTACATCTAGCTTACAGATCAATTTTTTCCAAATCTGAACATTTGTTTCAAGAAGCATAAAATTACAATACAAATAAAAACGACAATATAAATAAGCAATTCACGTTCATCTGCCCTGCAACTTCCAGTTATTTTTCCCAGTTACTTGGCAACTTAACCTGTCTTCCTCTTAAGCATTTATTCCTCCAGCAGATCTATATTAAAAAATATTGCAATGACCATTTTTAGATGTGAATGAGTAAGAAAAAAAAAGAAAGAAACAGTTCCTTTTTTTGATAAAATAGGATTTTTCAGTGGCCATAAAGGTGGAACAGAATGCCTTCTCTAGCAAATCAACTAGAGAAGCTTGCATGAAGACATCTCCTATTATTTTAGAACACAGTCAAGGCTGCTCTTGGCTTTGGAAAGGTAGCACTGCAGAATAAAGATGAAAAATGAATCATATGACTTTTCTTATATTTGTAATTCAAGTAAATTTTGTCTATCCTAAACTGACTGGCCCATCTATGTTTGAAAGTGATAGGGATAAAAGGCTAGAAATACTTGACAAAGTCACTAGCTTTCTCAAATATAACACTAAATATCACTTCAACATGAGGGCAGAAAGAAAAACAATGTAAACTGCAGAAAGGGATATATTTACAGCAGAAAGAGTCTCATTTGGGAGTGTGAATTACATTTGCTTTTTCTCAAATGTAATGGTCTGTTTTGTGATTGAGGTGAGTGAGTAAGGGTGGCAGTGAAAGGATGGAAATTTAGTAAACTTCATAGTCACATAAATGTCACCTTATCCACACTCAGAGCTTTGAGATAAGCAAATGGGACAAATAAAATTAAGTGATTGCATAGATTGCACCATACAGTTTAATTACTGAATTTATCAGATATGTCAATCAGGGAATATACAAGAGTTATCTAAAAAGTCCTCAGAATAGTCCTGGTGCTCAGGCAATTAATCAAACAACAATGGGAAATTGCCATACTCACCATTCATAAGAGGCACTCTATGCAAATTCAAACATAAACATTTAGTGCTCATGTGAGAGAGGAATGCTGACTCCAGTACCTACCCAACAGACAGGAAGGGTTGTATATCTTGCTCTTCCTCAGGCCAGGGAGGCCATTTAAATCTAGGGTTATGGGACTAGCTCAGTCCCCAAACATCTCAAGCATGTCCTCATGCTAAGCACCTTAACCACCAAAAATCAATGACTGTTGATAACAAAGTTGGTGAAAGTTTTTCTTAAAAACTGGGAAAGGAAATCACACCAGGTGTTCTATGGCAAGTGGAAGAAAATGTCATCCAAGGCAGAAGTCTGTACTTTTATATTTACATAAATTTACTGCAGGAAAACCACTCATTAAAAAGAAGAACTCCACACAAAATCATCCATAACAAATAATTCAGTCCCCTCCTGGATAAATATATTTTTTATTTCCATCACCAAGGTTGCACTGAAATAATTTGGGTCAAATTCCTACCAAGTTCCTGGTACTGAAATCTATTCTATAATTCATCTAACAGAGGTTTATAGTGATTCCTAGACAGTCTGCAACCCGTTTTTTAAAAAGTCATCTTAAATGTCACAGAAAAGCCATTTTGATTTTCTTGACTCACCAATAGTTCCCAGTGGAACTAACAGCATAGAAATTTAGGCTGGAAAAAATACCAGAGACCAAGATTTGCAAAATTCACAGTGGAAAATAACAATAACAGCAATAACAAGAAGAACAAACACCAAGAGGATCCTCCTTTTTAAACGTGTTCTACCATTTGACTGGGCTGAGATAGCTATTTAATGGCTCCACTCACTCTATCTTCTGATTTTGGGTGACCTCCATTACTAGACTGCACTGAAATTTTGTGTAAATTCCAGAGGGATTTTCCTACTTAGAAAAAAAAGAAAAAACAAAACAGAATTAATCAGAGAACCACATCTGAATATTACTAAAATTAAGCAAGACTGCTCGTGACAGACCACGGGAAAGATATATGCTCTTACAATGTCATTTTTTGATATTTCAGCTAAAAGTAATAGCAAATGAATCTGGAGTACAAACCTAAAACATATCCACATAGCTGATAATTAGGTCTCCTTTAGGTGAGAAAAAGTAGGTTTTTACCCCTAAAATAAAATGGGTGATTGTGGGAAAGATAATTACATCACTAATATCCACCAAACTCACAATAATGCTAATTTGAGACAGCTTAGCTAAAGACTGGCTTTCTCTATGCTTGCAAAGAATGACTATAAATCTCCTTTGGTCATTTCTGTGTCCCATAGGAGAAAATTCCTTAAAAGGTCCAGGACAATTCATACTAAGAGCTCAGATATTTAAGAGCTTGTGAAATGCCTTCAGGAAGAGTTATTACTGGGAAGGTAGCTGTGTCATTTCAGTAAAAAGTATGTGACACGAAAGGAAATAATTGCAGAAGTAAAGCCTACAGAGACTTTTGAAAAGATTAAATACTCTTGGAAGGTGTGTCCTACTTCACAACAGCATATGATCCATGGGGTAAGTTTATTCAACTTTCAGAAAGGTGCAAATTAAGCTCTGCTATTTCACTCAGCTCATTGATGAATCCTAAGCGAGTTCTCCAGTCTGTTTTCTAAGATGGCTTGTGGTTTCTCTTGACACCTCTGCAGAATATTCCTTGTGAATAAAGCCCAGGGGACAGAGGGAATGTGACTCTCCAGCCTCACTCTTTCCAAACAGGCTGCTGAAGGACTCACTGGCAGTACAAGACAACTGTTGACTTTGGTAATAGATTCTCTTCAGGCTCTATGACAAAGGATGTAAGCAGACAGTGCCACATAAGCTGTGGCTGATGAGATAACCCCTCTTTCATGCACAAACGCAGTTCATCAAGAAAAGAGGAGCTGAATAACTGTGCCACCGGATCATGGAAATGAAAAGCCCTTGGAATTCCTTTGTTCAGCATCCTCCCCACCCCAGCATCAGTGAGGAGCCAAGAGCCTGCCGCTATGCAAGGGAGGGGGATCCAAACCCCTTCCATGAATGCAGAGTGCAAAAGAATGAAAAGCTCTGTTACAAAAGAAAAGCATGAGGATTGCATGGATAGCTCAGCTCTCAGGGGAGGTCTTGTCACCTCTGCAATGGATTTTATTAACTGCATAGTATGTTGGGCCTCAGCAGCAGAGCTTGATTGTATGACTGCTTCCCTTGAAACAGCAAGCACAAAGTTAATACTGCCAATACTATATTTACTGTGTTTACAGGTTAAACTCCGTTATTCACAGGGAGATTTGTCTTCTTGTTAATGGTACAAAGATTAAGGTGTGGCATCATCTCTTCCTATAACTAAAAAGCCAAACGTAAGTGTTTCATTGCTCATTGGCCCAGTAAACACGAGGGAGGTTACACAACTGTAGAGAAACTGGTTTTCCTAATTTTCTGCTGACTGGCATCTTCTGCTTGCATATTAACTTGTCAGAACAAGGTTAGACATTCTGCATTTGGTTCATCTATGAGAATGGTGGCATGAATTGCACCTTGCATCCTCCAGGAGGCAGAGTTCTCCAATTAGACTGCTAGATGAATTTCATAGGAAGAGGAATTCCCTGAATTGAAAAGAATTTGGTGGACTGGGGTTTGTTTAAGCACCTTTAGACTTATGTGAAGTCCTAGTCAACGGTAATTATCAGTGATTTCAGTCAGGAGTATCAGAGATTCAATGTTTCTATTTAATAATTACTTCAGGCATTTGCTGCTTCTCAGCAAAGACAATGCAGGTCCCTCTGGCGTGAGGTTTTTCCTACCTCTCAAACATGGTGTAGCTTTCAATCCACAGATAGAAGTCAGTTTTTAATTGCATCATTCCACAGAAATTAGGTGAGCTGTCCTTATTTATATTAGTACTGACTTACATTTCTAGAAAGATTTTTCCAAATCATTTTATTCTGACTTTTTTCAGAAATTAGGGCAAAGCACTGCTGCTTCCTAAAATTTCTGAAAGGAAAACTGCCTCCATAGTCCAGAACAATTTTGCTGCTTGCTTGTTTTGCTTATAACTGCTTTAAACATTTAAGCTTCTTTAGAAATAACAGAAAACAATGCCTGAAACCATGGGTTCATTAAGCAAACAGACTAAAACTGTACGCAGCTCAGAAGATATTAAACTATCCCACCTGTCACTGGGTTTGGGAATAACATGGACGATAACATTGAGCTAAGCGAAATGTAATTCAAAAAACTCCATTAGTATAATAATAGGATTGACTACTGGATCTGTTTCCCAGCTACAGTGCATTAAATGTCATTTAACAGTTCCAATAAATTCAGGTTTGTGGGTGCAATTGGTAAGCAGGAGAATGGAATAAACTGGTATAAAAGATGGATCAATAGACAACACGAAGATGTAATGAGCAGTTTATGTATTGAGGATGGAACCAATATAAAAATCATTATTAAGTTAATTGTCTGAAATTTCAGCATTCAAAAAATAATCTTCTGAATTAATAGTTAATTTTTAGTATGCTGCTACAAAACTCTTGTTCAATTTCAAATGAGTCACAGCTACAAGTTATTTATCAAGAGAAATGAAACATTTGCAAACACGAAGTTGTTCCTGTCAGATATAAACTTGTAACAAGATCATTAGTGTTGTGCTTTAAAGAGAAACAGAATATTTCCTGGGATTTTCTGGTTTCCCTGAAAGAAAAGAGCACAGCAAGAAACTGCCTTGTGTACCATCAATGTTGATACAGCAGGGAGAGTTTTATAAATCAAGAGATTTATATTTTCCCAGCTCACTTGCTTACAAATAAATATTTCCAAATTAAATGTTTTTCATTGTGTAGTCCAATTTGTTTTCAGAACAGCTAAGGCCGTTAAAAGAGGAATTCCCCTCAGCTACGGTGCCTGTCGGTGCCTCAGCGCACAAACACCGCCCAACGCGCTTAGAGCCACAGCTGCCAGAGCTCCTGTGCCGGATCCTGTGCAGCCTTCACCAGCCGGGCACTGCCACACACCTCACTGTTCACCTGCACGGCCCCTGCTGCTGAGGGAACAGACACTGCACCAAGGCTTTACCCCTGCTCTGCTACACCACTGCCTAGTCTATCATTTTAAGCCTCCTTACAGGCTTCCCCAACCAAGTTAGAATTACCTGCTGTTCTTTAGATGAGGGAAAAATCAAACCTCAGAAAAATTTATTAAAAATCACCAAATCCAGCTGCCTTAATCAGAACATGACACAGAGCTACCCACTGCAGAGACACTGCTCTATAAGGCAGATGCTCTTATTCAAAAATCAAATCACACACCCCACAAGGCAGGTGTCAGACACATGGGCATATTGAGAAACCTGTCCATTTATTTCCATTTTATTTCTGACAGACACTACAGCAAGAAGAGAGATGAGAATGATAAGAAACTGGAAGTGAACAATGATTCCCAAGTACCAAGTCCTTGGGCTTGGATTGGAGGGGAATACTGGATCAGGCAGCAGGGCCTTCTTTCTACTGCTGATGTAAGATGCTGCTGCTATGTCTCCCAAAACAGGACAACAATGATTTATTCTGAAAATCATTGTTCAAGGGGTTTCTTATTTCCTACAGTGACAATCACAAAACCAAGAATCTTCCTGTTTCCCACTTTTTTGCAGATCTTGCTCACTGGCGCAGACTGGGAATACAAGCGTGCTGCCGAGACTGTTCTGCTTCCCTCCCTGCAGGTGGACAGGCTTGGCCATGATCTGTACCACAACTTGCCCAGCTACAATCAAAATGTTATTTTTTCTGATCATGCTGTCTCATCGTCAATGAAGGAATTGCTAAGGCCATGAATAATCCTTTTCACATACATTTATCCCTTCACAAATCACACAATTCTGCTGTAAATTAGCAAGAGAAAAGTGAACTATGCTTCCAAAAATTTTTGAAAAAAACTATGGAAAATATATGTATTTCAAAATTAGGGAAAACAACCTAAATGAGGCATCACAAGCACCGATACAGGCTGGGCAGAGAAGGGATTGAGAACAACCCTGAGGAGAAGGACTTGGGGTGTCAGCAGATGAGCAGCTAAACATGATCTGGCACCACGTACTTGTGGCTCAGAAGGCCAGCTGCATCCTGGGCTGCATCACAAGAAGCATGGCCAGCAGGTCAGGGGAGCAGATTCTCCCTCTCTACTCCACTCTCATGAGACCCCACCTGGAATATTGCATCCAGCTCTGAGGTCCCTAAAATAATAACATGAACCTGATGGAGCAAGTCCAGAGGGGAGCCACAAAGATGCACAAAGGGCTGGAAGTCTGCTCTGAAGCCAGGCTGAGAGGGTTGGAGGCTGTTCAGCCTGGAGAAGAGAGGGTTCCAGGGAAACTTTATTGCAGCCTTTTAGTACCTAAATAGCTGGAGAGGGACATTTTACAAGAGCAAGTAATGATAGGACAAGGGGAAATGGCCTCAGTCTGAAAGAGGGTGAGTTTAAATTAGATATCAAGAAGAAATTCTTTACCCAGCAGGTGGTGAAGCACTGGAACAAGTTTTGAGAAGTTGTGGATGCCCCATCCCTGGAAGTGTTCAAGGCCAGGAATGGATGGGGATTCGGGCAATACGGTCCTGTGGAAGGTGGCCCTACCATGGCAGGAAGATCAGAACTAGATGACCTAAAGGTCTGTTCCAACCCAGGCCATTCTATGATTCTATAACTTTTAACTTCTTTTTAATTTTTTTTTTTTGTTTTCAAAACAGAACTCAGCTGCTTATTAATTTGCTGGACTTCGGATGTATGCCCTGTAAGGAAAGAGCCAGTCTCTTAATTATTTTGCACTTAGCAAAGGGGAATCCTGATTTTCACACCTAAATATGACTAAAAAAATTAAAGTAATACCCGTAGTAATAATAGAGCTGCTCCTGGACATCAGGTTTTGACATTATCTCTTCACTTTGGGAAATCTACACAAGGGAAATGGTAACAAAAATGGCCTGACAACTCCATTATGTCTAAGTACTTTTCTCAGTCAGAACTATAATCTGTGAACTTAGTAATTATTTCAGGAACGTCTTTTTTTCCCCACACATTTGTTCAGTGAGTGAACAATGTTGAAATAGGTAGCCTTGAGATTAATTATTTTTCTCAGGAGCCCCAGCAGGATACAGTGGGAGGTCTGTTGCACTGATTTTATCAACTGCTTTGAGGATTTTTGATTTGAATTCACTATTCAGGGTTACCAAAATTGTGCAATACAGATGCTTTTTAAACCAACAAAAGGGAACATGTGCAAATTTGGAACAAAATAAGCGGGAGACATGCAACTAAGTTGTGTTTCCCTAGACTTTTCTTCTGTTGAGGCAGAGGCAAATGAAGTGGCCCCTCTCTGACATGCACACAGTGCCTACCTGCACTGAGGGGTTTTTATGAGTGTTTCTCTATACTTCCCAACACAGAAAGAGAAAGTCAAACATGGAAACAGCACACAAACAGCAGGCACATATGGATGGATTGCTTCACTCCTATGCTCCAATGTAAGCATGTCAGCAGGTGCAGCTTCCCATTTACCCTGGCGGGCAGGTACAATGTCTGTCTTGGCCTTCTTGTAAAAAATTAGCATATGAAACACTAATTATTTTCAAAATATAACCAGATGTACTGAGTGGCCCAGTCATAGTGCCGAGCTTGATTCCCATTTCTTCCATGTATGGTTTGGCTAGTTCTGTGATACCAGGTTTGAATCCTGGTTCTGCTACACTTCTTCCAGGAGCCTTGTTGAAATTTATCTTCTATCTTAGGAAAAATTACAGAAAGCAGCACAGCAGCACCTATCAGTATTATCTGAATTAATTCGGTTTTGTGATTGCAATTTTCTCAGTCTCTCATATCTGACTTGAATATTCTCTTCTTTAACTATCCGCAGCGATCCATTAACCCCCTCTTGAGGCATCATCCCCACAATTTAACACGTTGTTTCACTTCTCCATTCTTTTAGTAGAAGGATGAAAATTTACATCAGAAAAATCAATAATCAACTGATAAAACAAGTCTCTTTCTGCTTGGAAATATCAGCTAAGGCACAGGATGCTACACAACCCATGAGGGTCATGCTAGAAATGCATGTGAGAACATGCGCAAGGAGACAACAAGGAATGGCAATAAAATAAGGTGGAATTATATAAGAAAGAGGATAATTTAGCATAAAGGGAATATGTACAAAGTGTCATAGCTCATCTTTATTATTGAATTCTGCCAGGCTTTTACATTTGTCTTAGGAAATGTACACTTTTGTGCTACTGAGGTCCAAAATTGCCTCACAAGTCTTTTTACATAAATCATATGAAACAAATGTGGCTTATTTTTTCATTTAGATACAGCATATAAAATTCAGGTTCCAGGTGCATTTCTCTATGCTACCTTGAAAAACTACGACCTAGAAACCTAGCTTTTTAACAAGTATGAATCTATTGATTTTGTACTTTCTCAAAGAGCCAAATATGTCCACAGTGGCCAAAGCTTTTGACAGAGAATGCTGGACAGTAAGACTGGGGTTCACACATCCCTGTAGAAAGTCTATCAGCAGCTGTT
This sequence comes from Donacobius atricapilla, assembly GCA_013397315.1. Lineage (NCBI taxonomy): Eukaryota > Metazoa > Chordata > Aves > Passeriformes > Mimidae > Donacobius > Donacobius atricapilla. Next base: position 755,859 of record WBMY01005720.1, read on the forward strand.
CTTTCTCAGTTTTTTATTTGAAGAAATGTAAGCAGAAAACATCTCCTTTTTTAGTGAATACAGCTTTTCCTATCTACAAGATTCCCACTGGTGAGATCTAATTTTTCACCCTTGAGCTGTTTATTATTAATAATCATTCTCATTAAATTTCTGATATACAAGTCCTTGGGCAGTCACTTTCCTAAGCATATAGAACTCTTGTCTTACAACACAATTCAGGATAAATCCACCACAATGCTAGGTAAGTGTCATTTTTGTTTCAATAACAAATTAGCTGAACAACAGATTTTTTCCTTAACTTTTCACAAGGCAAGTAAAGCTCCATGTTAATAGGATTATTCATCTATAAATCTCCAATTCGACTTCAATAAAGTGACTTGTCAGAGTGATTTACTATATCACTCAGAGAATGTAAAAATTTTTGTTCAGAAAGCAAAAGTTGACTAATGACTCATTTTACAAAGAAAATTTCTCATCAGTAACCTGTACAGACTTTGGTAGACCTCAGGATACTTCCTTATGTTTCTACTCTAGGTTTCAAAATAAACACATGCAATTGATATTTACCATCAGTTACAGCCTCTAGTCACTCAAAAAGTTCCTCAATATTTTCAGATGGAATAGGCAATGCTCTCAAACATAGTGAAGTTAATTCAAGGCATGTTCTTAAAACAGTAAAAGTTGTTTAAGCTTCTCTGAGTAGTGAAGCAGAACCTGTATTTCATCCAATGTGATGGACCAAGGTCACAGTTTCTTGATGTAGTTTATCTTCTGGATATGCTTGATTGCTATCTAAAGACCATTAAAAGGAAAACAGTGTATGTTTTCTGGGCAAGTTACAAATTACACCCCAAGACAGTAGAAAGAATATGCTGATGTGCTAGGTGTTTCATGCCAAAAGTGTGTGAAGCAAAGCTATTATGACGACAGAAGTAGAAGATTCTACTTTATTAAATACCAACAGTTTCAAGAGTGTTGCAAACTGCTTAAAACTGTCAATACAAAGCGTGTATTTACAAATTGCATAAATAATTTCACAGATACTATAGAATATGCTGCTCACTATTTGCAGGATGTACAACTGCATCATTTAAAGTGCATAATGGCAAAATAAACTTTTGAAAATGACAAAAATACTTCCTTTTCAAAGTAGAGCACAATATACTGAAAAGGAAACTTTTCAGAAGTATCGTTGTTTTACCATATCACATTTAAAAATACTGTTTTGTAACCACCTAAGAAAAAGAGGTTAATCCAGTATACATAAAACACAAAATTATACCAATCACCAAGTTCTTAAAAAGGATCTCCCTTCAAATTGTCAGTGAAAGAGAAAATGCATCTCTATCTACAGATATCTCTATGTAGTTATTCCCAGGTACACACAAAATTCAAAAAGTACAAGCAGCTTACACCTGCAACTGTGTGGGGGTGTTTATTCATCCTCAGTATGTGCTCAGTACAAGAAGGCTCTCAAACTGTGTCCAGCCTGAACCTGCAGCAAATCCACTTTGAGCAGAAGTTCTTACGTTAATGCAGGAATTCCATCACAGCCAGGCAAAGAGAACATGAGAAACTCAGTAGACAACACAAGAAATTGCTGGACAGCAACAAATAACAGAGTGAGAAGATGAAAGGAGTTGCAGACGGTGCCAAGAAGGATGGTTGAATTACTTGGTTAGTTAAGGGGAAGCTATGTGAGAAATGGCCAAACTTTGATGAGAAGCAGGGAGCGCCGCTGATGTGAAGAGCCTTGCAAGGCCAAGAGCACTTAAGTGGCCATAGTAGTGATACCATTTAAGGCTGAGAAGACCGAGGTAAAACTGCTGGTTACATCAAATTTGGTTATGGATATGGTGAAACTGAGATTAGCAGGGGAAAACAATTAGGGACAGGTTTTTTATTTGGGAAGGAGTCAATTATGTGAGGGGAAAGAACAAGCAGGGAAAAATGGAGAGAAGGGGAGATAAAAGGGCCCAGCCAAGTATAACCAAGGTGCCAAGCCCAGCACCTGATCACCCTCTTTCCTTGTCTTATTAAACTCTACACCTATTTTCTCTGTAACTACACTTAAGTGTGCCTTTTGTTCTGTGTGTGAGACATTAGCAAACTTCATGTTGGACTAGCCAACAAGTAGGGTAAAAAAGAAAACTACATATAATAGCCAAAGATGAGATACATCTTCTTCAACACATCCCAGCTTGCCACCACTTCCTTTTTCATTATCCTCCCACCTCTCAACCCCCAGCTCTAAAAACACCAGAAATATCTTAGTCAAATATATACCTTACTCTGTGAGACAAAATTGCATCTCCCATTTCAAGCCTACCTCTGAATCTAAAGGGAAAAGGTTATATTATTTTCAAGACCATATTCCTGTAATGTAGAACTTCTTGCTGACCTTCTCCTTGGACCACTTTGACCTCACACTCAGCCACTCCCTCTTCTCATGGTGCCACACTCACCCTTTTTGATGTCCCTCATACTTCCCCAAATGGGAAGGTCATGCTTTTGTTTTCTCTTCCTCCTTTGTCTGTAATTATATCCTCTCCTCACTTCTCAGACACAAAAAGCTATTTATCTCCTTAAATCACACCTTAAAGTCTCGTTTCATTCCCATTGTTTAATAACTGCCCTCTGAACGATTATGTGTTATTTTGTAAGAATGTCACTATATCAGTTATCTTGTTTTTATCTGTTTGAGCTCCATAATAAGTTAAGAGATGCAAATAATCATGCAAACATGCGCATCATTAAACACTTCCCTTAAAAAATAATTTAATTAGAATCTTCAAAATTGCAGCATTGAATGCACAGTTTTAACTGAGACAGAATGGAAAATTAACATATTTCGATCAATACAGAAACATAAACACTAAGCTTCAGGCAATAGGGTACACTATCATATTCCATCTATTATTACAAAGTCAGAAGGGGTTTTTTCCCTGTTTTAAGTAACTATCCCTGAAGCTTAATGTCTCTCAATTACAAGCTGCAGACTTCCCTAAGTCAGCTATAAAGCTGTATGCCCAATTTGTAGCATGCAAGTATATGAAGGAGAAAAAAATTATTCATTTGAATGTCATCAGCTGATAACTCTTTATTCAGAAAGACTGAATTAAGCAAGAAGAAATAAAGAATGAACTGTAAGTGCCAATATTCCATCAAGCACTACATGCTGGTTTATTCAAAATACTGCTTTGTAAAAGTATATGTACAATGCTGAGACATCAGTTATTGAACAAACGTTGCTGTATTCACTTTTTCTTTGCAAGCAGTAATGCACTTCTGTCAAGTCAGCAATTGATATAGGAACAATGAAAGGAACTTTATGGGTCATCATGTCCAGCTTGTTGCACTTTTTCCCTAACTGCTTATAGCTATATTTTAGCAAATGATAAAATGATGTCTTTCTCTTCCTCGCCTATTTGCAACTAAGTGGCTCTATGCTAAGAGCCCAATAATCCCAATACCAGTCCCTAAATACAAGGTCTTGCACTTTGCAGTGTTGACTTGCAGCCCATTTTTCTCCCTTCAGTCACCCTGCCTTTGATTTGACAATGCCTCTGGGCTTCATCAATCACCACACTTCACAAGTGCTACTTCTCATGCAAGGTCATCAACATGGATGCTAAAATAGGCTCCAAAACCACCCTTCAAGGCACTAGACCAGTATCCTTGCTCTAAGTCAACAATTCCACACTCAAAAAAAGCTTCCATCTCCTCTATCACACAGTACTTAGACCTTTAAAAAAAATACCCAAACATTTACTATGCAGAATCTTTGGGGCATTAACAGTAGGATGATTTCCAAACTCACAGCCTGTATTATATGCTTTGGTGCTAATTTATGTTTTTTCTGTCTAGTGAGTATCCAAGCCTGAAGCAGCATAATGTACACAGGTAGATTATATCTACATAACCTCAAGCAGAGTTCAGTCTTGAAAACTGGACGTAAAGTTTATGGTTTTTTCACTCTACCAAATATTCCATTCAGAACCCAATTAAAATGACATCATATATTTTTATCTTTCTTGTAAACAATATTTATATGACAAAGTTATTTATTTTAGTGAAGAAGCACCTAAACAACAGGGGCTCCTGCACTGGAGGTAGTACTGAAACGATCAGCAATGACATAATACTTGCTCCTCCTAGTTTACTAAGATAATGTACAATATCCATATACACACATGTATAAGTACCTGGTGACAAAGGAAAGGTGAAAAGAAATACTAGAGTCTTGAACACAGCTACAAGTCAGTGAAAACAACATAGGTTTCAAATCACCTGCTTTTACAGTGTATATGGACTATGTGAAACAGCATTGCATTAATTTAGTTCCCAAGCAGAGTAGAAAGAATTAGTAACACATGAAAGCAAAAGCCATCCATTTGGTTTTACTCAGTTAGGGACCTATCCCTGCTGAACACATTAAACTGCAAATCCTGAAAGAGAGAGACAGTTTTGCAGCAATGTTCTCTGCAATTTAATTGTAAGACCCCTGCAAAAAGCTCACTTGGGTATTTTGAAATATAGTGACTTCCTTCCAAATACCTAATTTATTTTTTGTACAAACCATATTAAAAAAACATGATGTAGGGGTTGAGTAAGCTGGAAATTAGACCTGCACAAATAGGCTATATTTCAAGAGTCTTGTGATAACCTTAGCAAATTAGAAGGGAAAAGATCTACTCACATTGGTAAGCATGATATGGCCAGTTTTATTGTGCTGAGACAGAGATAATTCAGCACTTCTACACATTTCATTTTAATCGTCACAGAATTAGTCATCAAAGATTACAGCTGCTTTCAAAGGAAATGTTAAATCAACAACTGGAAAAAATGTATTTGAATACATTTTCCCAACAAATGCTAATTCACTTTTATTACCAAGTTTTAGCCTATGGCATCCTTAATATGCATCAAAACTATGACCACATAGAAATTAATCTACTTCAAGTCCTGATTTCTAGTTTACAACTTTGCTGAGAGGGTTTTCCTCCATATTACTTTCTGTGTCCTTCCCTTCATCTGTCCCTGAAACCCACCAGCAACTGACTGAGCCTGTCCTTGTACCAAGCACAGTGGTGGTAGCACAACCAAGGCCACCAGCCCAGGGCTATTGATTGCTTTTCTAGTGACTTTAACTCACTGAAGGTTGGAGAAAGGAAAATTTCAAGAAGAAAGTGTGAGACTGCTACAAAACAGCTGGATCTGACTTTGACCATGAGCTGGATAGGGGAGCACTGCTGAGGACACTGACAGCCCCACACAAGCTGTCAAAAAGCCAAATGAGGAAGATTTTGTGGTAGACACCTATGATTTTTTAGTGTCTCTTGTGCTGTATGCATGATAGAGTGTGCATGGCTTAGACTGCCATAAGACCCTTCAAGGTGAAATAGCAATGCAGTATGTCCACGAGGACAGAGCTCTGGAGGGGTGTTCATACCCTCCACAAAGAGAAACTGACTGCTCACCACTGGTCTTTGATCATGCAGCAACCCGTCAAAGTCCACACCACAGGGAAGTGGAATATTCCACAGACATAAGGACAGATTCTGAATATTTCTCGGGTTCAGTCATCTTGAGATACAGCCCTATACACATCCACATATATACTTGTGGATGCCTGGTGAGCATCCACGAGTAGAAAACAAGCAGAGACATGACTGTAACAAAGACTTTATAGCAGTCTTATGTAAATAACCTGATTTCAAATTCAAACAGTTCTCTGAGAAAGTAAAATGCAATGTAAGATTGACAAGTTGCAATGTACTCTTAAAAACTGAAGTACTACATGGCACCAGAGCGGAAACTAAAGAAAGACTATTACAAGTAAGACACGTAATAAACACATGGGAAGGACAAAAGCAGCTTGACATATCTGTCACCATCTTTTACTTTATAGGTTTCTGTTCTACAGACACTGTGTATGCCATCCCTCTGAATCAAGTCCATAAATACAGCCATAATCCATGACCTTGTCCATAGTCACATGAAAAGCTCCATTAACTTAAGAAAACCCCAATAAGTAAAGTCAACTCCTCTGTGTCTCCTTGTTGAATGGAACCACCCCAGGACCAGAAAATCATAGAAGAATCATGCCAAGGAGCAAATCACTAAATCCTTTTCCTCAGTTTCTGCTGGTATATGTACATAAATACCGGGAGCTTTCCAGCCCTTGAAGGTAACTGTCTTGTGTACAGCAGTGAAATGCTGTGGTCATGCCACAAGTGCTCTTGTGTCATTCCCCTGACGCATGCTATGGGCCACGTGACTGGAACTGGAACTGTGATACAGAAAGGCACAATCAAAACCTCTTCAGAGACAGGTAGACAAATGGACAATGATGACTTCCAAAACATCAGACTTAGGCAAGCAAAGGAAATAAATATAGCATGAGCTAAGCATAAACTGTAAAAGAATGATACTACAGTTTGTCATTGACACCTATATGTTCATTAAAATTACAGTTTTATTTCTCCTAATTTCTACAAGTTACTATTCTTTGTGAAAAGACTGCAAGTGAAAACTTGAAATAAATTTTTAAGAAGTGTCTCAGTTACTCTGCAGCATTTTTCCCTCTCTTTTGGAAGCAAAGTTTCTATCAGAAAATGTGACTGTTGTCTTAACTATGTGCTAATAGGTACATTTGTAGGGGTAGAAAAAGAATTTCAACCAGAAGTAAAAGAATTACAGCAGATTTTATGTAATCTTGGAGGAAAAGGACTGACTTTCTTATTTAACTCACAATGGTATATACATTTCAGGGAACTACCAGGGCTGGAGTACCAAATCACTATTACTGTCAATTTAAAAAACAGTATGCCACAGTGATAGCATAACTACCGAACAGTCACAGTGTAAGCAGCAAACTACAAAAAGAACCATAGCCCTGTACAACCAACATGCTTGTTAAAGTGCTAAACAATCTTTCCTCTGATCCCCCCACCCAACAAAATCTTATGTCTTCCCTGCCCTTGCAGACTCTGTCACACCTTCTTCACCTGACAGGAATAGAAAGGTAAATACAGCAATACCCGAATGTGGAGCCATTGCAAAATGAAGCAATGTTGTGGTTTTTTGAATGACTGACTGTACTTCAGAAAATGCCATTTCCATCTGTTTTTTCACGCAATCTTTGCCAATACTGGAATCAAGAGTGGATTTGCAGTAGTTATGCTGGCTGCGAGTGACTTGCTGCTAGGCATGCAAGAGAGATGGAAAACTTCCTAATGTTCTTCAGTGCTAGGTATGTAGAGAACTTAGACAAAGAATGGCTTACTACAAGGTTGACAAGCTGACTTCTCAAATCTACTTAACTGAATGGATGTATGGACAGAAAGGAACCACTTAGGACTTTCTCCCAAGGGAAAACTGGACACAAAGATTTTAAGACAACATTGGCAAACTAAATCATTAATAAAAAGCTTTAAATTGGAGACCGTAAGTAAGAAAGTGAGAACGACATTCTGAATTCCCACGTACACCTTTGTTGTCTACTCTCATTACTAAATGGAAGCCAGGAGGGGATAATTTCTGCAATGCCATGTGTGTGATCCATGTGTTTGTGTTCATTCAAGACAACACAGCAGAAAGAAAACCTATGGCTTCTCAGCAGACAGCGCAAGACACCAAACAGGCTGCTCAGACTGAAGGTCATGAACACTATTCTGCTACTTTTTCATTTGAAATATTTCCAAAGTATTAAAAAAGAACATTTTCGCCACTTATTTAACTCCAGCATAGGAATTTTGTCTAAGCTAGACTCTTTCTGCAAACAGATGTGAATGTGGAGGTGCAACTGGCAAACCTACTTTTTCAGGAGCAATATTATACCAGAAAATGTCTCAGGCTCCCTAAACATATAACACCACATTAAACTTGAGTAGTCTCACGAAGAAACAGCAAATACCGATAGTGCCTTATTAGGAACTGTGCCTTACTAGGAACTATGCCTCAGAGTGCTGTCATCTCTCCTTAGGTTACCTGCTCCATGTGTAGAACAGCACCCACACCATTTGACACATAGAATGTACTGTGCCTCCTCCCTTTCTGTACCAACTAGGTACTGATTCCCTCAGGACATGCCAGAAAGAGTCACAAATGAAAAGTTGCAGTGGACAACCAAAAGATTTCTTAGCCCCCAGTGGACATGCCTGAAGATCAGCTGCAAACAAATGAGACCGTATGGCATCTCACATTGCACAGCTCACAGTAGTGAATTTCCACTTCATTTAACTCAGACAGCACACACGAGCACACTTGTGGTTTATCTAGCTGTGCTTCTGTTAACATTAATATCATTTAGGTCACACAAGACCACGCTTTAGTTACTATATGAATTATAATGATATGGAATTGAAGATACAGTCATAGAACTGAAGTTTAAATATTGCCTCATGAGAAAAGAATACAGGGATTTCTAAAATAAGACCTACAGAAAATCTGTAATAGATTATTCTACATTTCATCAATTATCATTTTCTCATTAATAAACTCACAAAGGAATGGTGAGCTTTGCCCTTGCTCAAGCAGTCTGAGGTAACAAAGTAAGCTACTGTGAGAAAAACTGCTTTAAGTTGGCATGATACTGAATTGGTGACTATGTTAGACAGTATGTCAGAAAATGTGATTTCAGTTCTGAGTACACTAACTTGGTGTCTTCCAGAAAGAAAAAAAAAAAAAAATCCTACCCAGGTAAATTATATTTTGGATAGGAGAGGATTATGAAGGTAGAATAATGAACACAACTGGTTAGTTTTGAACATGCATATCAAAGAGAAAGCCATCACCATAATCTTAGTTTTGCTTTGTCTATAATAATTACTGGGATTTCCTTGATGACAGATGAGTGAGAAGGAGGAAGGGAAAAAAAAACCTGCGTAGCTATAAAATTCCATTTTGTACCCTGGATTTTAACTAAGAAGCACATCAGGTCATCAGACCCGAACTGCTTTCCAGTAGCAAAAAATTGACTGACAAAGATAAACTGACTGATTTTTTACCATAGAATGGTTTGGGTTTGAAGGGCCTTTAAAGGCCATCTATTCCAACCCTCCTCCAGTGAGCAGGAACATCAATTAAATCAGGTTGCTCAGAGCCTTATACAACCTGGCCTTGGATTTTTCCAGGGATGGTGCAACCTGTGTCAGTGTTTCACCACTCTCACTGTAAAAAATTTCTTCCTTATATCTAGTCTGAATTTACCCTATTTTAGTTTAAAATCATAACCCTTACCCTACCATAATAGGCCCTTCTAAGAAGTCTGTTCACCCCTTTCTTACAAGCCTGCCTTTAGGTACTGAAAAGCTGCAGTGAGACCTCCCTGGAACCTCCTCTTCTCCACAGCTGGACTCTCACAGCTCTCTCATTTTTCACTCATAGGAAAGGGGCTCTATCCCTTGGATCATTTTCGTGGCCCTCCTCTGGAACCACTCTAATAGGTTCACATCTCTCTGGTACTTTCTCCATGGTTTTGATGTATTATTGTCTGGACTGAAAACCAGAACCTTTAATAACAGATAGATAAACGAACCTTGCTTAGATCAAAACACATGGCTGTGCCAATTTAGTGACTGAGTAAACAGCAGCATGAAAAATGGTAACCTTAATTGCAGCCTCAAGTGTAGTGCCGGGCATTCTGCATTTTCTATTTATCCAAAACCAACAGTAAGTAGCTTGCCACATGTTTCTCATGTCTCCAAGGACTAATTGAAACTGGCCATCCCTGTTTCTGACCACCTGAGAACCGATTAAATCTCCCTGGGTAAACATTGCTTCCAGCCTTCTTTCACTGATGCTCTCTGTGACCCTTTGCTTCTTTTGTGTAGTAGTTCACTATTAAATTTTGCCTGCTAATTCAGCAGAACAGTGCTGAACTGCAGCTGTCCCATTTATTTCAATAAAGCAGTAACTTACTGAGCTACTGCAGTTAAACATAACGAGTCCTGTTGATGATTTCTCCGAAGTTTCTGGTAGCAGCCTCAGCATGCTTTCACCTTTGGCTACTGCTATTGACTGCACACTCAGTGTCCTGTGCAAGAATCACAGGTACCAAAATGTTTCCTGAAGGGCCACATCTCAAACTGGACCTGCCAAGCTATCCTGCCAGTGATGTTTCTCCTTAGAAAGAAGCTGGCCCTAGAGAAGCACCTCTTTATTAAGAAACCACAAGGGAACTGGCAACCCATAGTAATTACTGCAAAGTACCATGACACTACTAGTTACAAAGACGTAAGTAAAATGATAGAGTCTCCCTGAGATTAAAATAATTAAATAAATAAATAAATAAGAGTAAGCCAGGTTGTTAGAACTACACAGTCGTGTGGACACCAAGAATTTGGATCCAAGGCATCTCAAATTATCCCTTCCAGTGCACATGGTTTTGCATATATTTATAATGAATTGCTCAGGCTTTCATGACATTGAGTTCCATTCATTCTTTCTCAAGCCTGAATAAAAATGCCCAAATGATTTGCTGTCTGCAAATCTGCTGCAGATGACTGCTAGTCTCTCCCTTCTACCAGCCTACTGGCAAATGTTTCCAGCAGCACCTCATCCAAAGGAGGAATTATGTTATCATATGGCTGTATCAAAAGCCCTTCAGATGCCACACAGTAACTCTTTATATCCTAAATCATGCGGATTAGACAAACAGTATTACTAGTAACTATTTCTTCCTAACTGATTTTAAAGCTATTGAACAAAAAAAGAGGGCAAAATACATACAACGTATTTTAATAATCCCAGATGAAGGCAAAAAAACCTAAAAATCCTGTCAATTTCAATATCTTGTAGAAATATATGAATAACACATGAGAAGGGGAAAACAAAAAGTTATTTTCACATACATATATACTTGATGTCCAGGATAAGGATGAAGTCAGAATCTTTTAGCATCCTTCAAAGAAGTCGGTTGTTTTTATGGACATTAAATCTGGACCATGATGAAAGTCTAACTAATTCCTTAGAAGACAGGGTATTACAGGTAGCATTGGAAGGCTTTTCTTCCCACTGAGATAGAATGAAGGGTTTTACACAAGTGATTTGGGTTCTCCTTTCCAAGATTGCAACCAATCCATTTAGTTTCTTCCACAGGGAGGTTAGTGCTGGCATGAAAGTCTTCATGGATGCTTTACCTTTGGACCTTCGTGAGCTAAGTTCAACTACCACATTTAAAAACCTAGAGAGTTTGATTGTTGGGCATTCACATAAAGGAAGTTCTTCACATTATACCAAGAAACCTGACAGTTGAGAGTAGGCATCTTGGAAGGGGCCAGTGTGGAGTCATGACTAATAACTTCTGCCCTAAAAGGAGACTCTTTAATTTCAGCAATGAAACTTATGGAGAATTGTATCTAGATAGCCTAACTTTGAAAGTAGTAACAATACTTTGTTTTTTAGGAGAATAAATGGCTTAATAGAGGGTCCTCTTAGAGAGGAAGCTGCTTTCCCTTGCCCCAAAAATGGGATGGGTGATAGGAAACAGTGAAGCTCAAGAGACTGAGATAAGAGGCTGAGACTTCACTGTGAGACATTGCTAAGGAGGCCGCATAGAAAACAAGAGACAGAATAGGAAAGCAAGAGTTTCTATATATACATCACAGTAACATCAAGCCCAAAGTTGTTATTATGTGTTAACCTTCATTCAATATCATCCCATACTGAGATGATGTGGGCTTGTTACTTGATTTGTAACACATTAAATTTATAATCTATTGTACCACTTATCCATATCTATATACAAACAATAACAAAATATGAAAAAAACATGAACTTTGCAATTAAATCACTTCAGTACATGGTATTGGGATCCTGTAAAATGACACGAGGTTATTATTCTTCTCAATATCATTACAAAAAAAAAGTGCCCACAGTTAATGAATTACAAATTAGCAATACTGAACACCTCTCCTGAATAAAAATGCACATGTATCAAAAACAGTGATATCACTGGGATAGTAGAATTTGCCAGTAGTTAGAAAGTTCGGAGAAATATCAGTATCTGTCTACAGAGGAAACAAAGTTTTGAGATCCAGGTAACTTTATTTGCAAGCAGTAATAATAAAATAAAGTTAATTTGTGTGGAAATGCGTTGAAAAGGGCTTTCCAGATCTGAATTCATGCCTTGAAGAGCATTGTACATTGATGGCATCCCAATCAATCTCCCTAGGATGCTGGTCTGTTTGCATGGTGGCAGAGGACTTCGTGTCATCTGGGCCTGTCTCCTCTGGTAGGAGGCACACAACTAATCCATCATGAATCCATTTGCTGTGAAACAACAGCGTCTGACAGCTCCTCAGTCTCATTGCTCTATCACACTAAAAACCTCTGCCTGGCAGAAATACCCAGTCAATTAAGGGAGATGGCTGCTAGCAAAATGTGAAGGTATTTTTCTTCTACAGTTCTCTGCTGGGTCTAAAGAAAGGAATTTAAAATGTTCCAAAGTATTTGACAGTGCTTGTACAACAGGGCTTCCGAGCAGCCACTTAACTGCAGCAATTGCCAACACTTTCACATGTGAAAGATAATTGCCCTTGTAGATCATTTAGGAAACAAGCTCAGCTCTCAGCTTCAAAGCTCCAAACAGTTAGTGTCTAACTTTACTTAGACGTTAAATGCCTTTTCTTGTAAACCAAAGAAAAACAACAGTAAACAAGTTCTTCTTTATGTTTAGGTGGAAATTCATGCACATTAACTTTTGCCTGTTGCTTCTTGTCCTACTGGTTGGCACCCCCAAAAAGAGCTGGCTCTTTTTTTGACACCTTCCTCTTAGATATTTATACACATGAATGAGGCAACCTTGCAGTCACCTCTTTTCAGGCTGAACAGGCACAGCCCACTCAGCCTTTCCTTGCACCCCTGACCAACTCAGTAGCTCTCTGCAGACCTTCACCAGGAGCTCCATGTCTCTCTTGTCCTGAGGAGCCCAGAACTGCACACAGCCCCCCAGATGTGGCCTCACCAGTGCTAAGGAGAGGGGCAGGATCACCCTCCTCGACCTGCTGGCAATTCCCTTCCTAATGCAGCCCAGGACACCATTGATCCTCTTGGCCACAAGAACACACTGCAGCCTCATGGACAGATGCTGTCCACCAGGACCCCCAGGTCCTTCTCTGCAGAGCTGCTTTCTGGCAGGTCGGCCCCCAGCCTGTGCTGGTGCATGCAGTTGTTCCTCCCCAGGTGCAGGACCCTGTATCTGCCCTTGTTAAACTTTGGAAGGTTCTTCTCTCTGCTCACCTCTCCATGATCATCTTTTCAGAAGACATTGTCCATATTATTTTTCAATGGTCAGAAGATGGCAGCAGGACCAACATGAACACCAAAGACACTTTCCCTGGTTAGAATTATTTCATTTTATAAGTATGGCAAAAAACAAATGGCCTACTTATAACCCTTAAAAATATCCTCCTTATCATACAAATAATGCCCATTCAGTAACATCAGTTTTGTCTTTGCCTCTGCTCAGCTAAAGCTATTGGTTGGAGTGCTTAGACAAATAGATATACATTCCATATACTTAAAACAATATGTAATTGTTCTGTATATCTTTTAGCTTTAACTTATGTTTTATTTCAACCAGTGTGTGCAATACAGAATAAAAGTAAAAAATAGTTTCTTTGTATTTCAGGAAGCTAAACTGCTGTCTTTTCTAAAGATTACATGGATACCTGATATATAGAAAGTATTCTTCCAACATAAAGCACTAATTCTCTTCATGCATTTTAAACCCAACACACATTATTTACTGAAAATTTAAGATGAAATTTCTATTCACAGACAATGTTCAAGACAAAAATTGCCTATTGACTCTCTAAAAAGCAAGAAAAAATGCAAATAGCTTATTAAATTCAGTTTCAAAACCGAAAAAAATGAAAACTTGAGAAGTCAAAACTATTTTCTTTACAGACTTATTACATATTTCAAATAATCAATTTATGCTTGTAACAGGAACAAGTCGAATTTTGGCAAACTAACGAAATCAATTGGACTCTTTCTAATCTAATTGTTTTCTCCCAACGGGATAAACACATCTTGTGACAGGGCTTGCTCTTACCATACTACTTAGATTTATTCTCTATGCATTTCAAATCCAAAGATCAAAAGACATAAAGATGGGGAAAAAACCTCTTAATCTGTGCCCCAAAGCTGCAAGTGTGTTAATATCCTCATCTTTCATGTTTGCAAGGTAATTACAGTAAAGAGCTCCATACTGCATATTTCAAGAAGGAACTTCACCTCTGTTGGACTTTGAAACAAGAGACAATATTCCCCTTAAATTGCAGAAGAACTTGTTAGATATTTCCAGAGTTTAAAATTGAAGTCTTTTTATCCACTGTGTTTACAAACACTCCAAAAAGGTTTTATCTTTGGAAAACCAAAAAGCACCTGCTGTTAATTGATTTTGTTACTTCTACAGAATGTAGAGATAAATAATACTAAAAACTTGTGCAATATATGCTCTAACTCAATTTAACACAAAACTATTCTCAAACTTATAGAAATTCAAATTTGTAATACAAATTTCATCCTTAATAAACTAACTTCTCACCATGCCCTTTTTCTAATTATAAATAAGAATTATTCTGTTTATACTTCAAAAACAAGTTGTGATGACAAATGGGCAAAACCCTTCGTTTACCTTGCAAACAGTTCCAATAAATACGTACATGTATTATTACTGCAGATCAATATAAAAACAATTTTGCTCCATTTTTTTATTGAATAAATAAAAAACAGTTTCTTGTTTGGCAATTTTTAACTGTATTAATAGAAGCAAAGACAATTTAAGAACATAGAACTAGATTAAGTGGCTTTAGATACCATTCATAGAGGACATTAATTAATAATGTCTCATGTCATGTCATACCTCTTAATAATTAGGAAACTATATGAACCTAAAGAAAACTCCACTAGAAAAGTTATCTTGGACAGATATGGAGCTTTCATATACGAAAATTCTTCTCAAAGGGGACCCTCCTATACTATTTATCATCATGCTACGGTCTGCATGGGCCACTAACATTGATGTACAGTATTTAAAACATTGATAACTTATCATGTGCCACATGACCTGCTTAATTTTTTTATATATTTGGTTTTATTTCATGTTGAATTACCCTAAGAATTTCACCAAATCTATGCATAGCCTATCTGTGCTTAAAAATACTTATATCTGATTCAGACTGTAAAAATTATTTTACTAATATTTAGAAACTTTAGTAAAGATTTAAAATGTATACTAAAATCTAAACAGCATCACTTTTGTAATCCATGTCATTGAGAAATTGACTTCTAAATTGTTTGAGTATACTCGATCAGATTTCAGCAGCCAATGTGAATGTTTTGTGTTCTTGTCTTGCTGACTTCCTATATCTCTCAGTAAAAAAATTTTACAGGGCATGTTTAACTGTACTCTCTTTGTTAAAACTATTTAACAGCAGACTTTCTTTTCCTTCTTACATTCTGGTTTTGTATTTGCATTGGAAGTCATTAATAGCTTCTGCTTATTTCTTTCTCCTCTTTTTGTTTTTTCATTTTAAGTCTATCTTAAATATTAAAAAGCACAGAAACTGGATGCATTTCAGCTCAACGAAAGTTTGTTAAATCAAATAAGAGTGATGTCCCATGTCACCTATAATCCTCTCATGGCTCATCAGAGATCAAACAGATGACAATTCATCTAAACAGAAGTCAGTTCTCAAAAGGTTACAGCTACCTGTGCTAGAAAGATAGTAAGATAGATTCCCTGAGAGCACCATAATAATCAATAAACCTTTGTCTTGAAAAACATCAGCAGCTTACTTCTGATAAACTACACAAATTAAGCAAGACAATAATACACACTTGGGATAGCTCAAGTCCACTCACTAACTGTTTAAAAAGCACGAAAAAATATTTCTTAATTCCTTTCAAATTTTATTAAATGGTCTAAAATACATGGACATCCACATGTAAACATACTAAATTCTGTAACAAGGAAGAAAAAAAAAATCTTACACCCTGAGATACGTGATGGGTTCTTACCTGATGGCATGTATGGACCACATGGCTGTTATGAGTGATCAAGAAGTTTTGTGCTGCAGCTCTTGGACTGCAGCACAACAAATAAAACATAAACAATTATTATTTTATGTAAATCTGCTTTGACTTTTAGGCCTTATTTTCTGCAACCCACAATTGTTCTAAGCTTAGAACAGGGAATACAGCTGGAAAGGAGCAAATAATTGTGGGTCCTGCTCCCTGCATTCACACTGGTAAGCAAATGACTTGACATGGAATTTGCTTTTGTATATAAAGTATATACGTACTTGCATAAATAAATATACCACAGACTTCAGAAAAGCAGTTTACATGGTGTTTTAAGGATTAAGAACTAGTGGGTGTGTTGTACAAGTATGGCTAAGAAAGGAAAGACTTGCACCTTACAGGTACCCCCTGGTGGACAGGAAGCAAGTTATAGTTTACATTGGGTTTTCTTAAGCCAAGGTGGGGTTTTGATAGAATAATGCAATGATTTTGGGTGTTATGAAAGGAGAATCATGGGGGGAAAGTACAAAGATAATATCGGACAGAAGACCAGAGTAATGGAGAATCACAGATTCACAGAATGAGTCATCTAGTCCAACTATCCTGCTCAAGTGAGGTCATCCCAGACTACATGGCCCAGGATTGTGACCAGAAGAATCTCGAATATCTCCAGCAAGGAAGACTCCACAAGCTCCATGGGTAATCTGTGCCCATGCTTGGTCACGCACACAAAGAAGCTCTCCCTCATATCTGTCAAATTTTCTCCTCATATTTTCTCATATCATACTCCTCATTTCTTGGGAGAACGATCCCAAGGTCAGCCAGAGAAGCAAAACCACCCACAGTCCTTCCCTCAGATTCTGAAGTAGATTTCATTTCAGTCATGTTTGCACTGCCTTTTCATTGCTGCTACATCATTTCTGTTGATTTTGTTTTTTCTCCCACAAGCTCTGAGGAAATATTTAAGGCCAAAACTGATTTCAGTAAACTAGTTTTATGAACTGCTAATCCTGATATCAGATCTATGATCCCCTGAAGATCCACTGTGTTCAAAGGAAACACCTTAAGAATAAGAAACCTACTATATCAGCAGTTCTGAGATTACAGACTAAAAGTGCTGCAGAATTTGATGCCAAATTCTGAACCTGATAAACTCTGCATTGTTGGGAATAATTAATGACTATTCCCAACTTCAATTGCAGGCGCAGTTGTGTCCTTAGGTCTCCCTCAGCACTTTAAAATGTAATTTTCTGCTTTATGCCAAATTTTTTTTAATGAGGGAGGAAGTGCTTAATATCTAATTCATGCCTGAATCAAATCGAATCCACAAACCAAGGGGATCTGAAATAACCTAATTTGGACACTTCAGAGTTTTCACACTTCTTAACATCACATTTTTAGAACACCATCCAGCACTAGGTTTTTTTGTAAAGCATCCTGTGGAGTTCCCTGCTTCCTCTCCAGAGCAGTGAGAGCACTTGCCTAGGTAATGGAAGACAAGCTCAATTCCTCTTTCAGCATTCCAAAAGCCAAACCCATTACTCTAAACACTAGGTTGCCAGCTAGTCTGACTTAAGAGTGACTGTATGAATTGAGAAGAGAAAAAGGATTTCAAAAGGACAGGGAAGGAGGGGTATCTGTTTCACTCCGTTTGCTGGGGACAGAGAATAACATAAAACCATATTTCAGAGCTTATCAGACCACCTGAAATTTCGGCTCTACTCCGGGCTGATTGCTGTATTTTGGGATTACTGGAATATATAAGCAGACCTGAAAGGATGCCCAGAACTCTTTTCAGTCTTAACAGACTCATTCACAGCTGACAGGATAATGTATCTTCAGGCAATTTTTGGTATCCCTCCAGCACAGTGAATGCCTCAGTGAAAAGTGACCACTTCAGGAGGTGCAGTAAGATCCTCCCAAAGGAGCTTCTGGCAGTGCTGTCCTAACCAGAGCCATTCTCTGTCTGAGGAAATCAGTAAGGTCAAATAGTGGTTAATGCCAAAAGGAAAGGTCAGTGTAGTTCTTTGTTACATCAATTTGTCACTCTTGCACGCACAGTAAGGTTTGACCATCATTGTTAGGAAACAAAGATAATCCCATGTGATCTAGACTACTGGTCATGTAGTTCTGATACCTGGAACAATCAACAGAAGTGGTTTCAAAACAGACATGAGCCTGAAACACATTCACATAAATTGATTAACCACTTACCCTGAATAATACATACATATGTAGAAACTCAGATCTGTATGTGCAGAATTTGCCTCCACCGACTGTAAGAAAATACGTCTAACGAGTAATGTTATCAGCTCTACTACAAACAGCAGGCATCTTCAATGCTGCTTACATTAAACTCTCAATGAGTAAGGCAAATGACATAACTTCTGCTCTAAGTTAGCATTTCCCCATTACAAAAGAAAAAAGATCAAAACCTTGCCATTAATCACATCTCTGCTCGTAAGCAGCACCACACCATTACTCCAAGATAGGTTTTCAGTAAGTAATAAAGTACTAACAGGATAATGGCAGTGAAATAGCAAATGAAATCTGTTCTTGCTCACATTTGTTCCACTTCTTTGCATCCACAGTAAAAATACATAAAATGGGATACTGAAGATATCCATATGCAGTGCGTTAAAATGAAGAGGAAAAAAACACCCTAGTGGATACCACTTTCCCTCATGCATCATCAACTACTTTCCGCCAAAGTCATACTAAGCTGCTAAGAAGCAATAAAAAGCTGCAACTGGAGAGCTACAGAAGATTCGGGGCATGTAAACATACACCAGCCTAAAAAAATAACAGTTCTCATCCATAAAGACGTTCCTATTATCCATATTCTTTTATGTATTTTTCACATCCTCTCAAATGAGAATTTGTATTTAGTCAGTGATTGGATGTTCACCCCAAAACGTTTCTATCTTACGCAGCCTATAAGTTTAGCAATATACTGCAGAGTAGAAACTTTGCCCTGCCAGTCTACAACCCACCCACACACTGACTTTCCAAAAATTTTCCAGCAGACCAATGTGAGGGATGTATTTGCCCTGTGATCACTTTGCATCCCCATATCCAAATCCATCTGCCTTACTAGGTTGTAAGGAAGTGATCAGCTCAAGAGACCAGTTTGCCATTAGTACAACAGGATGAGACTAATTGTGGAGAGCCTCCTCCAAGCAGGAATCTGTGTGGGGTAACAGAGTGGTTGTATAGCTACCTCTATCCAGTGCACTCAAATCTTCAAATACCCAACACTGCATGGTAAGGAAATTAAAATTTAACCCCCCAAAGGGGGGTTTAAACCTCATAAAACTTGGGATGTGAAAATTACAGCAAGTCAGCAAAGCATGTCATACACAGAGTAACCATGTGATTATACATTATATACTGCAAACTAACAAGATAACATGAACACTAAATTCTGCACATGCTACCCAATAGCTACATGACAGCAAGTAATGGTATGAACCATGAAGTTAATAAATGTGTATATTTGGCAGAAAAGAATAAGGAGCTAAAGAGAAAAGAGCATATTTATCTTATTCACTCGACTAAAATCAATTTTGGTAAAAAGTACAACTACAACTGCTATTATTCATGAAAAAACGTGTTTATGAAGTAATTCATATTACATCATGACATTTTCATTAGATGCAGTGCTTTTGCTCAAAGAGAACTACAGTACAGTATTAAAATGATTGCCAGCTGCTAGCTCTGCTGTCTTGAGTTCAATTAAAAAACATGAAAAATCAGCTTTTGTTTTGCAGTGTTTTAAGTATTTTCAAAAAAACTTACAGCAAAAGCAAGAACATGAGCTCCTTCTTAGGACTATGTGGGACTGTATGCACAACTTTCAAACAACCTGATTGCAACAGTGGAACAGGAATGTAATAATGAATATGAAAATGGTAAGTGCCTATTAATGTAATTAGTACAAAGAGATAGTACTTGTCAGATAAAGACTATTCATTTGAATTCTTTTGCAAGTGAGCAAAATTTGGCCATGGTTGGATCTCCTTGTACACAGACACAGCACTGCTTCCTTGCCACAGCTGTAGATCAGATGTAACACCAGCAAAGACTGAATTCACACACCGAAAAACATTACAAGATGTGATTAGAGCCTTCAGCTTTTATGTGTTTCACTGTTTATCTAGTGCAGTGAATCTTGTCCTATTAGATTTAATTATTAGGTTCCTGATTCCTTCTGGCTTTATAACTTTGAAGCTGATCATCAAAGTACAACATGCAAAGCCTTCTTTCTTCATTCTTCAGCTCAAGTGACTTTTGTGCTTGTCCTCAAAGACGTCCAAGAGAAGCAATAAGTAAACTAACAGAATAGTCATGACTAAACCTGCCTTGGAGTTTTATACCTATCTTAAATGTTTCCTCAAGAATAGTTCCTGAATAACAGTACTGAAAAAATAGTCCAAAAAAATAGTATGCATGTCCTTAACTAAACCAGAAGAAAGAGCAATGTATAAATCAACAAGTTTTGTAAGCTGCTTTAAAGACAACTAGTTACAAAGAAATTTGGTCTCTAGTGCCAACCCATGTATTTTGTCTCTGTGCTGTCCGTATGTTTGACCAAGTCACATATAGTTCATTCTAATTTTGTCTCACTAAAAAGGATATATGGTGCACTTGTACACCTTATCTTTCCATAATTTCCACAAATGATAATTCATGCTGGGACTCTGCTCCACACAGAGCAAGGAGAACACATTCGTCTGCAATTTTATGAGTATTTTCAGCCTCATAAATGTACTCAGCATACTATTTCCAGATTTTGTTTTGACCTCATTCATAGTTCCCAGTTTATAATCTTCTAACATTGCATTTCTCTCAAACCTGGCTGCTCTGGAAACTTCACAAAAATATAGTGTATAGCTAAAATAAACTCTGTTGTGACATTTCTATTGTTAATAAACCTCATCATGATTTACAACAAGAACACTTTTGCTCTGTTAGAACCATGCAATTGCACAGCTGGTGGTTCAAAAGGCAACAGAAAAATGGTTTTCAAAATAATTAGGAATATTCTTTTCCTTAATTTTATACACACAATCCTTTACACGTAAGTACATCAGCAAAACTAGGGAAAATGGTTTTCTCTTTTTATAGGGTATTCAGTGTTATTTTGAAAGATGGCAATAGTGATAGCACCCTCCATTTTCAAGCCTCATCAGAAAGGAGATACCACCCTTTGATTTAATTTTTTTTTTTT
>WBMY01005720.1:777147-799470 GCA_013397315.1 Donacobius atricapilla
GGGGGGAAACACTGGACTATCTGGAAAGAGGAGGGGAAAAAGGCTCAGGAAATTTTGGTCAGGATAGGTTTTATGAGAAGATGGAAGCTACTATAATCACAGATTTCAAATCTGTACCTTACTAGTAAATACAGGCATTACCCCCGTGATGAAATAATTACTGGTCCTAACCCCAGAAGGCACAAAACTTCAGATAAATCATTTTCATCTCAACACAGACAGCACCTGCAGCCAGTCAACCCCTGAAAATATTTTAATGGGTTTCTGTCACATTTAAACATGCTTTCTGAACATCTATTGGGCAAGAGTTAACACAAATTTTCTATTTAGTGAAAGGTAGTGGAGAGAACAATCAAGTCAAAGGTTTATGGAAGGAAGAAAAGCTATGTTTTAGCATGTAGCTGTCATGAGTTATTTTATGGGGTGTATGAAACCTAGCAAATCACATTCACATCAAAAAGAAGCTACATCCAACACTGACTCAAATACATCCCCTTTCTGTTGCTGTAACCTGAGAGTCTAACCTTCACATTACATTTAATAAGAGACAGAAAGAATGAGAGTCACATATAGGAGTGAATAATCTACGAAACCTCTTAAAAATAAATATTTGCAAGTCCTAAAGAAGATATTAAGAAATCAGAGGTGCATGAAAAATTGTTTATGAGCTCAAACATAAAGCTTCTTTTTTCTTACACTAATAGATTAATTCCTTTGCAGAAAGAAGAGGAAGACTATGTGAGCATATATCACACAACATAGAATTCCAACAATTACTTATTTTTTATTTCCATCTATAAATTTGAAAATGCAGTTGCCAGCTATTTTGGTGCCTACTGTAATTTTCCTGCAGTCGCTAGTCTCCAGACAATTTATGATAAGATTGATACATTAAGTAGGAAGTGGTTTCTCTATTTGCCCTCTATGTCACATCCAAAATTTACTTATCATTCCCTTTTCAGTTAAAATAGGAGTTTATACTTAAAAAAAAAAGCCCAAATAAAATTGGTAAGACATAATTATTGATAGACTAGTGCTCAGTCTTATATACACTCTTGAATACATTTAATGTCAGCTATATGAATCTCTAGAATTTTGTGCCTGTCAATCTAAACAAAACAAAAGAAAACACTAGTTTGTTCTTCAGCATGGGAATCTTTTCCCAACATACCTATTTCACATTCTGAATATACCCAGAATTAAAAGCAACCAACCCAGTGACAGCTGAAACTCACATTTCTGTCAGAGATAGACTTTTTATCCAAAAACATTGACTCAACACTAATAAAACTATTCCATAAAAAACCATTAACTGTTAGAATAATTTTAAAACAAAACAGGTGGGCTTTCTACAAGTTCAGACCCTCAAGTTCCTCATGACACTGCTCTTCTGGATTGACTAAACAACTTGTCAAGGTTCTCTTCCTTCCCAAGAGTCAACCACACATGGAGGAAGGCAGCAGGAAGTAACCAAAAACTGTGTTTGCACACAAACACACACACATACACAACACGCACTCATTTATTTCGGTTTAGTGATATTCTTCTAAAATACTTCTATTTTCCTGTTCCACACATTGCTCATATGCAATATGTTCCACATATTGCTCATATTTCTTACAGGGATGCCTCAAGTTTATCTGTAATAATGGTTCTATCACAGACTTTTGAATAAATTAAAATTTTCACATAATGTGAAAATTTGATTTTTCAGTTTAAAATAGTCTGCGAGAAATTCAAAGAAAATGAATTTGCTTAATGCTTCTTGGAAATTTTTGTGCAGCTTTGTCTTTCTTCTCCTAAGTGCTCTTCACCTGTACTGTGTCTGTCATGATGCATTAAGACTAGAGATTCAGATCATGTGTTAGCAGAGAAAAGTATGCCACCTTAATCTAGACATCCACAGAGAACACTGAAAATATATCAACAGGTGTCAGCTCTCAGAGAGGCACCACAGCGGTATTCTTGAATAAAGGTAATGTTCTCAGTGAAAAACTTCCGGCTGAAGGGGGGTTTTCCTATCAGAAAAACCCAATCTTTTCTTTTGTTTCTCTACTAATTCTGACTTTTTCAAGTAAAAATTACACCATTATGTAGTAAAGGAATATGTAATATTTCACTCTGTATGGCAACAGCATTCTTTAGTTTAAGTTTGCACTAAAAAGAACATTAAAAAGACAAATACTGAGAGATCTGTTGTGAGTAGTTCCCAAAAATCCTCCTGCTTTTCTAGCTGTAAAACATCTGGCTGAACAATAAACTTTTTTACTATATTAATACTCAGTGTTAATACTGAGCTCTCTCCCAGAGAATATGTTTTATTTTATAGCTAGGAATAGGTAACAAATAGTGTAATCTCTTTTTAAGCCAATGTATTAATGGTGGAACTTCACAAATTAATCTGTAAGATTTGATCTTTACACCTTACCTTTGCGGATTTAGAACCTACCATTTTGCATACCTTACATGCTTATATAGTTCATAGACTCCAATCTACAGAAGGTAGAAAACATTGTGAGATTGATATGGATGTGCCTCAGTGTTCCCTTCTCTTGGTTCCTGATGTTGTTTAAACTAAGAGATTAAGGTTTAAGTGGTAAATTGTCAGTTATCTGAAACAGGGCTCTTTGAGCTCCACTGACTGAACAGAATGATCTAAGTTACTGGGATAATAAAGGACAGCACAAGCACCCATTTATTACTTTGACCACTTCATGCTTGTTTTTTCAACAGCCAGGAAAGCAACAAAATCACATATGAATCTTTGATCCCAAAGAACCCATAGTTCCAAGTATATTTAACCTGGTGCTTGTGACAGTCCTTGAAACAGCATCCCTGTTTGTTTTGTAGGCCCACAGGGAGTGGATGCTGGGCGACATGCTGACCTGAAAGGCATTAACAAGATGCTGGTCTTTTTTACTTGTTTGTGAAGAACAGCCTGAAAACAAAGAAATAATGATGATAATTGAAAATACACCCTTACTTGAAACATATTTTGAAACTCCAGTAAGCTTTGAGCATTCAAAGAACCCCAACAAGTAGAAGGCAATATCAAAATGATATGATCAATATGCAGAAAAAAATCCTAGAGCCTCCAGCAAATTTCCAATCTTTGCATATATGATTTTCAAACTGAATAAACCGTGTGACTCAACTTCTCAAAAATTAGGATGAGACATTAGTGAAAAAAACCTATGAAAATGCTAAGTGCCAAGATTTTCCTTTAGGAATTTACAGCAGATCTGTAAGGCTTAGTGGGTTTGCCCCCCATGACAATATACTATCAGCAATATTTCCAGTTAAATTCCAACCAAGGGGAAGATCTCTCTCCTGAAAATTACTTTTGAACATAGTTCTGTGAGGATTTACTACTAGATATTCACTAAGCCACCAAGAGAAGACATTCATTATAAATTGTGTGGTTTCAAAAATATTTATTTAGCAGCCTAAGGTGAGGACAAAAAATTGCACAACACTGAAGATTAATCCAAGTCTAAACTGCCACTCAAACCACAATTTTTTCTCCACATAAGTGGGTTTTTCCCCTAGCAATATCCACTTTAACCACTCCATTCACTCTACTAATTACAGTCATGGGCAAAACAGACTTGGTGAAATGAATTAACTACAAGTCAAATCACAGTAGCAAAAAGAGAAGCAGAACTTTTTCTCTCACATATCCTGGATGCAATTACTTCTGCCCAGTAACTTTTTTCCCCTTCTTAAATATGTTACTACAGAGGCATTACTACTGTTGCTGACTGACACAGCCTTGGCCACTGGCAGATCTGCCTTGGAGCCAGCTGGAATTGGCCCTATGAGGCATGGGGGAAGCTTCTGGCAGCTTCTCACTGAAGCCACACTTGTGGCCTCCCTGCTACCAAAATCCTGCCATACCTACCAAATACACACATTAAAAGGGAAAAGAACTGAAAATAATTGTCTTACATTGAAACAAATGAGAATTAAAATGCACTAGGACTGGATCTAGCAGCTGTGTGAATGAGCAGCACCTTCATGTCATGCATCCAAAAACTTTTTATGAGAGAAGCGGATACTTACCCCACCATTCCCAGGTAAATCCATGTCTGCACAAGGCACTGGGACATATTTTCTAGTTTTAAGGAAACTCAAGCAGCAGAAAGATAAGATTTCCACAGCTAGATGTTTTTTAATGAAGGAAGATACACTGATACTGCCCGGAGGCCTCAGCAGTGGCTTGCTCCAGGCCTGATGGTTCGTCTAACGTGAGTTCTTACAGAATCATAAAATCATTTAGGTTGGAAAAGTTCTTTAAGATCATCAAGTCCAACCATCCACCTAAAACCGTGAAGGCCACCACTAAACCGAGTCCCTAAGACATCTATATGTCTTTTAAATCCTTCATGTATAGTGACTCAGCCACTTCCCTGGGCAGCCTGTTCCCATATTAGACAATTCCCATTCAGAGAAGACATTTTTCCAAATATCACTTGTTGGAAGAAGAGACTGATGCCCACCTCACTACAACCTTCTTTCAAGTAGTGATAAGAGAGCAATAAGGTCCCCCCAGGCCTCCTTTTCTCCAGACTAACAGCCCCAGCTCCCTCAGCCGCTCCTCATAGGACTTGTGCTCCAGATCAGCCCTGTTGTCCTTCTCTGGAAATGCTCCAGCATTTCATTCAAAATGAAAAACATCCACTCAGTAAATGGCTTTGGGCAGTCTAAGGCATGGTAACCCTTGTACATCCAGTAAACAGCTACAGAAGAACATGTATATGTAAGAAAACTATCATAAAATCCAAGACTGAGAAAATTCATTTCCAAGTCACCAGCAGATATTCAGGGGATATGGTCCTTTTATCAAGTTAGTGAGAAACTGAAAGCTCTCAAGACCAAAGACAAAGAAGTAGAGAAGATGACCCTAGCAGGCTTACTTGTTTTATTTAGAATCTGAACAACAAGGAGTACCCCAGGGATCAATATGTTTATCAGAGGTAAGCGGATACTTGAAAAGAGAAAGGCTGGAGTGATACAGCAACAGAAACAGGATCCTAACATGCAAAAGCAGACACATACTCTTTTCTCCTGCCACTGCCCTCCTTCCCATCCTTTCAACCGTTTATTTTCTGTCATTATTAGACAGAAACTACTTGACAACTACCTTTTCAAACAACAAAATACATGCATAAAACAAACATATTGGCCTAATTCATAATTAATAAAAGGTCTTTCTCATAATCAGTGTTCAAAGGTTGCACACAATTTTCTGCTTGCCGTTAATGGGATGCTCATTCTTCAAAACATACCAGTTAAGTCACTATTTTTAAAGGAAAAAGAGCTGCCTCAAAACTCTGCATGCAATACTAGCACGGGCAGCTTTCCCATTCATTTGTTAGAACTGATAGTTGAATATGTTTCTCACTTTTGCATAAGCAGGTACTATCCAGTTTATATCACAAAATTGTGCCATAACTGCCCTGTACTTCTATTAGCTCACGTGAAAACTTTAACACCATGTCTATCTGCTCTAGGATGGCAAAGCCTCTGATAGGAACACAGCTGCATCAGTGGATAGATGAGAGCTGTCTTAGCCTAGTTTATACATTTAAAGAGGTGTCATAATGGCCTACAGAAAGAAAGAAAATCCTGTTGACATATGTCACACCTAAAGCAAAAAACTCCTGTAATGAAGCTATGACAATAGTGCTAAGACTGTAGCCCACAAATTAGTAAAAACCTAAGCAATAGGTATCACTACAAAGTTTTTGTTACATGATCTTTAGATCTGACTTGCGTTGCAAGTCCTTTGTGGATTTTAATTCAGCCTGTGCACTTTTCCTTTCAGCCATTTCTGAAATCAGGGTCAAAAGCAGCCACAAGAGATCATCTGCCTCCAGACAGAATCAACTGTACAAACAATACATTCTTAACCAAAGATTCCTGTAAAAGGACCCCTAATCCCTGGGAAATTTATTGTTTTCACAGAAAAGTAAAGATGGAGTAGTGTTTAACCCATATAGTATATATACTTTGCATGTAAAAATAATTCCTCAGTGAGAGAGAATGGAGGAAAATATGCATAATTCAAACCAGAATCATAACCCTTTTGCCACAAAATTCAGTGAGAATATTTCTTTTTCTTCAAAGAGAATACAACTAACCCAAGGCTTTCTTCACCTGGATAAATGAAAAAATGCACCTGTATCTGAAAACATCTTTAAAACAAGGCCTTGCCTTTCATGTTGATATAGGCTGCCCAGGGAGGTCGTGGAGTCTCCCCCTCTGGAGGGACTGAAAACTCACCTTAATGCATTCCTGTGTAACCTGTCCTAGGCAATCCTGCCTTGGCAAGTGGTTGGACGAGATGTTCTCCAGAGGTCCCTTCCAACCCAAACAATTATGTGATTTTGTGGTATTCAAACTGGCCCACTTCTTACGACTCCTCTAGAGAACTCAAATTACATCTACTTCACAAAACTGTCTTACATTATCAGAAAGGTGACCATTTATTATATTTTCTTACCTTCTACCATTATTATAGCATGTGGCTGTGGAATGCATTGAGGAACCTGAGTTACAGGTTTTGCTGACAACTCTTCCTTTCTTCTGAAAGGTGAACAACAGCATTAGTAGTGTGTCTTTCCTCACACCTCTGGAAAGGTCTTTAGACAACAATTCTAGCCACAAAAAAAGCTTCTACCCTGTCAAGTAAAAGTGCTAAATGTGAAGAATTCTGTTAATGCAATGTTATGATTAAGATTTTCAATAAACCACAGCAGGGGAAGCCTAAATTTTGCCTCTTCCAGAAGCTCTAATAAAGCACAGTTAATCATCTGAAAAAAATAAAAACGAGAGGAAAATACACACACAGACTCACACACCAAAAAAAAAAAAAAACCCAAAAAACCAAAAACAAACAAAAAAAACCCACACACACAAAAAAACCAAACCTGAAGAAAACTGTGCATGGCCAAATACAAAACCTGAAATCAATGTGAACATATTTCACTGATTTCCAATAGGTTTTGGATCCCATCATTTGGTTGTGGGTTTGGTTGGTTGGTTGGTTTTTTCCTTCAATATTAAAGAAGGCATTATTTCCTGAACATACTTCTGTGTATGCTGGCCATATTTTCAACTTCCTTATAATCATCCCTCTATGCTACTTCAAAGGAGATATAAAAACATGTTCTGGAAAGGTCAGAAGTTACAGACTATCTGAGTTTTCCCTGTAACAATAGCCTTCTGCTAAAAACTGTGAGGACCTTTACACTTTCCAAAATAGGACAAGGATGAATGAAGACAGAATGGATAGAGAAAAAAACTTCCTAAAGCAGACAGAGTGATGGTATGAGAAACTACCAGTGACACCATTAAAATCTCAAACTCTGCAATTTATTGAAACAGAGGTAAGAAATTTTTCTAAATATACATTTAATATCAAAGCAATTTTTTCAAATATTTGAAGAACACTTAAAATCAAGTGTTCAGCCATTATCTTTTAAAACTGATATTCAGCAAGTATAAATGACCAAACCTCCTGACATTAATGGATTTACAGAGGCTAGAGAGCCACAGAAAGTGAGTTTTGAAGGATCTAATAATAGAAGAAACCAGGGATTCTGACCTCATTTGTATCATCACCACACACCTTGCTGCTTGTAAACACACCAGCATGAGATGACCAAAATTTCCAAGCAAAAATCTGTATTTGGGCTATGAAAAAGCATGAACACTTCAATTTCCAGGCCATCTTTTCTGAGAATTTGAAAGCATCAGACAAGAAAGGCTTATAAAAGATGAATGGTTATCTTGTGCTTAAGACATGAGCCTGAGTTTTTTCCCTGGCTTTGTCCCAACTTCTCTATGGTCTCAAGCAAGGTCTGCTAGTAGCAATGGCAGTAAAAGGCTACAACCTCGCTTTTGAGCATAGCTCTGAGATAGGTCAAAGCTCCCTAAAGATTAAAAATAACTTCCAAGAAGGACAGAAATAAACAGATTAACTAAGTAGGGGTGGTAATTGGTAAAATTTAATGCCTGTATTAGGATTCTTACTGGTAAAGTAAAAATTAATGTGAAAATTACCAGAATTAAAATGGTGCACTTAAAATTACCTCTATCAGCTAAATAATTAGGGGAAAGTTTATTCTAGGTCCTGGGCACAGTTTTAGGAAACAGAATTCCAGAAATCAAAATAGCAAGAAATTTGCAGGGGAACTCTGGAAAGTCTGATGCAATTTCCAACACAGTTCTGAGAACCTGCTCCTGTGCTGAACCTCAGTCATGGGGGAACAAAGGCAAAACCATTCCACATGGCCCTGGCCATTAGCAGCAGGTTATTAATGCAGCCCTGAGATTCTGTTGGTGTACTTGTCTGCCGTGAGAGTGCTCTAACTCTCTCTGCTAACTGACTTCACAGTTCCTAGGTGCACACTGGTTTCCCTCCGGCCGTCTCAAAGCAGAATAAACATGTCACTGCCTCCATCAACTTGTGTAAGCAAACACAATATCTCTTCTTTAAGTGTTCTTTGAATTCTTTATGTGTGGCAAATAACAACCATCGTAGGAGAAGGTCTCACATTGTCATGCAGCCAATATTTCTAATGCAAAACTGGAATTGTGTATGAATATGCACTCAAATAGCAAAAAGGGAAATATTTTATAAAAACAGTGTATGAAGCTTAAAGACATACTTATATAAGAAAATGGCCTCCAAATTGGATGTATTTTTTTGCTTATTCAGATATCAGCCTATATTAACTTCCGACATTAGAAAGTCTTTTGTTCACAACTAACAGAATGAGAACAGAACAGACCTTAAAAGCATCTTAAAGTAATGGAAGATTCAATAAGAAAATAATATACTTTTAGCCTAGCAAAAAATGTGAGCATATTAATAATAGATGACCAGCACTACTCAGCATGATGTAGGGATCCATGAAATGTTACAAGACTAAGACTCCTGCTGGTGAAATGCCAGCTGGTAACCCTGAGAGTCACTATGTGTGAAAGAAATCTTCCCCTGAGGATGTCCAGTGGGTATATTCTCAACCACAACACTTTTCAAATTAGAAAAGGGTACTCATTTTTGCAGGTTTCCTAATGGTTCCGTGACTTCATCTAATGGCACCCTCTAATAGTGCTCGCACTTACCAGGCTGTTTTAGAGTAACTTTATGATGTTTGTATTTTTGTCTGTTCTGTATATTTTGTTCTGTACCTTTAAGACTGATTCTCAGAGCAAAACAGAGAAGGAAGAAGCGCACAGTTTGTTTTGAAAAACTATTTTACTCCTCTGCATTCTTCTCCCAGACAGTTTTGTTCAGCTGAGGCTCGGACAAACTGCGTCAGAACAAAGATCTCCTGTGCTTTTTAGTTCGTTTTAACCAGCTAAGGCAGAGAAGTTCCCTAGGCTGTTTCTTTTTTCTTAGGATTGTTTAAACCTGCTCCAGACTGAAAACCCAGAGAACTGAGAGATCACACCTGCGCCCTCTGGGGCCCAGGACGGCATTTTTCTCCAGCGCCAGAGGAATTGATAAGAGACAGAGAAAGACAAGCTGCACCCACAGCAAGGACTTTTCTCAGTTTGCCATCTCACTTCAACGATAGGTTTTATTGTTTCATATTATTTATTCTGTGTGCTCCTGAGCACTTTATTTGTTAAATAAATAGCTTTTTCCACTTTTCTCTGAGGAATTTTTTTTTCCAGACCAGTTGTGGGGGAGGGGCCATTTCAGCTTGCTTTTCCAGAGGAGCCCCATTCGGAGGTTTCCTCCCAAATTTGCCCTAAACCAAGACACAAGCCCCAGTCAGTAGCACAGCTGCCTCAGTTACAGCTCAATCCCTCTGATCAGTGATGCCTCTGAGTGAGGATGCCAGTACCCCTAGCTCCTGCTGTTCTCTGTGGGAGATGAGGCTACTCGCTCGGATAGAGGAAGTACTCAGCATTTAGCACAGTCAGACTGGTGTGCCTCTGATAGTTTATGTTCTTTAAAGTCACGGAGATTATCCCTTAAACACCAGCATAATTTATTGGTTCACTGTTAGAGGAAGAGAACTGAATGTGACCAGGCTACCTTGGAAATTACTCTTCTGCCTAGATAAGTTGGGATTCAATGTGCATTCTTTATTCAGAGAAAATGCAACAATTAAGATTTGCTGCCCAGGAGATTTGGATTTCTTCTTCCTAAAATTGCAGTGAATATCCTGTAATTTTTTAGCCAATTCCAGCCACTAAAAACTGGATTGAGCAAATTATTTGACAAAGTACCATAATAAGAAAACCATGAACTCACAGTCCTTTTAGTACAAATTGAACAGTGCTTCTATCAGCAGAAACAAAACTCCTCCCTGACTTAAAATTGCCCCTTCCCTGTACACAGATGGCCAGTTCCAGTATTTTATGGATACTTGTTTATATTCCTGTTCTCCAGAATGTTCTTGAGAGATTGACTCTTGTCCTCCCCAAGTGCCTGTGGCCAGAGGTGACCACACAAGGGGGAATCCCCAAAGAAGCATCCCATCAGTGCAGTTGTAGATATTTGCAAGTCTCATTCTGCAGGAGAGCTAATTGTGCAGGGATCAACTCCAATCTGTCACCTCCTGAAAATAATCTTTCCAGAAGAGAATCCATGCTTACGATGCTCCTCCTGAAACAGAAAGAGACTTTTGTCCTTGCAATATATTTTAGTATCTCTAAACCACTTTGCAAACAGTGCACACATAAAAAGAAATGTGTTCTCCAAATTATGAGCCCACCCAAATACAGTGAATTTGCATATCAAAGTGTTAATATGCTCACAGTCACAGGTGGCCAATATTAAAAAAAAAAGGAATAATCATAACTGTGTGCAGAAACATGAAGAATCACCAAGCATAAAACCAGCCTGAACTATGACTCCAGAGACTTTCTGTAGAGCGTAAAGAAAAACATTTGCATGTTTCTTTTTCTGACTCCACTACCTGTTTTGGTTTGTAAGTGATTGAGGCAGGTTGTATCTCAGACACACATCCTATTCCAGAACCAACCTCACCTGCAGTGTGCTTCAAATGATCTCTAAAAGGGCAAACCCAGCCCTGAACTTGAAGCATTATTTACTTCAGCTTCTCAACAGATGAATACACACAGTGAAACCCCAGCAGTACTGCAGCCCTCCAGCAGGACTGGCATGTGGACCAGACTAGACATCTCAGCAAAAACTAAGAAATTCATGCGGCCAAGAATTTCATGGGTCAGATAGGCCAAGAGAACCAAAACCATAAACAAGCTTAAAAATAAATAATTAAATTATAACAGCTGCAATGAATATACCAAAATCTCAGTTCAGCGAGATCTTGGGTTAACCTGGACCCTCTTTTGGCCAGAAGGCACTGAGCAAACAGTTCCAAAGCTCTCAGTGCAAGTAAGTGTCACATACTGACTTGAACACTGAAACCTGGAACCCTTCATGGATACAAAAGTTGCAATGAAATTATTTGACATCACCTTCTTCCGGACCCCTAGATGACCCAGGTTTGTTAAATGCAACCAGAAGAGGTTACAGGCTGTATTGCTCTCCAACCATCATGCACTACACTTCTTTTAAAAATGCAGGGTGTACAGAAAATTTCAGCAGATGGGGGTGGATACAGATTTAGTACTTGTCCCACATGGTTCATGTACCTGTGTGATGGGTGTCAGTATCATCCTGGTGAGGCTGTTTCACACCCTACACTAGCATTGTGCAAGGTAGCACGCCACATCTCAGCTGCACAGGCTACCCTTTGGAAGAGTCATCAGTGTATTCAAGTGTTTACAGTTGTGCTGATTAACAAATGTAACTGGTTACAATTAAAATGTAAGCACACTTATCTTCATGATGTCTAACTCATGAAAAAAACATATTAGAGAAATGAGAGAAATGGGCTTCATAATTTAATCCAATTTAAATGAACTTGGCACCTTGTGGTTACTTCTGGCACAACTCAGTCAGCTTTGGCTTTCATGGTGGCTTTCAACCACTATCACTAAATTATACATTAGTAATACAAAACCTAAAGCCATTCATGGCATCTAATATATTTCAATGTACTTAAAACTCTTTTCTGGCATTTGAATGAAGTTTGGATATAGGCTACTGCCATTCATATGTCTAATTTCTCACTGTAAATCCAGGCTTGGAAGCATTTTTTTTCAGTCCCTCCTAACACGCCCATTCCCAGTGCTCTAATAACTGCATTATAGTTAATGACACTAGTAGTTCAACTATCTCTTATCACCAGTTCACATTCCCTTCTTTTCTGAACTAACCAGACCTTTTCATAATGCTGAGCAAGCAACATCATGTGAAGAACTACAAATAACTGTGGCAACTATACACATAAAGAAAACCTACATTGTATAGTTACAAAACAGTCAGATAAGAACAACATATGGGGCCCATTTACAGCCACAAGTGAATTTTAACAGTCTTGACTGGTTTGGGGAACAGGGTCTGAATCTTAACTGTGACAAACAGGTGAAGATCAGAATTTGGGTGCTGTTCCAAAATAACTGGAAAGAGAGTTGGGAGCAAATCATTTGGCTCAAAGAGAGAGAGAAAGAGAGAGATTAATGTGAAAATGGAAATATTGTATCATTTCACAGCTAGGCATTGGAGACAAGATTTCCCGTTGATACAAACCAAAATGGTTTATCAGAAGAATGAGGCTGAGCACAAATCTGTGACTAACCAAGGAAGGAACTGGAAACAGAGGTAATTGAGAAAAATGTCTCCCAAGTCTGGGCATTTTTTAGGCTTCCCTGAATGCCCACATTGGTGGGTACACCAAAACAGTTATTTTAAAAATGTACAACTCCCTGACTATAGTCAGATTAAAAAATCTTCAGTAGCTCAGGGGATGTCCATGGGAAGACCATCTATCTTCAGTAGTTTGCATAGCTCCATCTGCATTAGAGGACACAGAGGTTTTCCAGGTTTCTATGATGCAAACTATTCAATCAGTAGGAGCAGCAAGGCTTCTGTCCAGTTACAATATAAATGTACTTACCCTGGTGATTTCTACGTAATTCACAAAACAAATACATGTTAGAGAAATTAAACACCCTGGTTACTCTGCGATTGAAAGACACAGCAAACTTTTAGCAGGAAAACAAACAGCTCACGGTCAGAGGCAAATGATATATTGTTGCAATGTTATTCCTGTACTATAATGCACTACGGTTTCCAGCTTTAAAATTCTTCAGCTTTTTATTTGTTGATTGTGGAGACTAAACTTACAGAAGAATGTTTTACTATGTGCTCCATTTTAACAGAATTTTGTTTCCAAGATGCATTTAGACATGAGCTCTTTTCAGTTCATTTAAGAAGCTGCACTTAACTGGGAGGATTTTGGGGAGGGGTTTGTTTTGTTTTCTAGGCTGACACGGATTTACATGTCAATTCATTTCCACTGTGGCTTGTGCTGAGCTTCACTTGCACACTCCTAAGCTCCAGGAGTGCTTTACTCACAGGAGATTCCAGGAACTGCCGACAGGGCAATGAAGTTGCAGCATTCCCAGGACAACGCAGAGTATTCAAGGTTCAACCAAACGCAAAAACTAGAGCTGGATGAGAAACATGCCAGTCATTCCAGTCTCCCCGGAAAACATCATCATCATCATCATCATCATCATCATCATATGATTTTGCTTCCCTGGCATTTTTTATTCAAAGGGTCTGACACTAACACAGTAACTTCACAACAGAATACTGAGAAACTGGCTTAGCAGCAGCAGTATGTCAGAAAAGATAAATAAAAATCTTTTCTTTAAGATCTTATTTTCAGTGAAACCTTAGGCAGGAATTCTTCCCACACACAAAGAAAACTTTCATCTCTCTGATAAAGAGGGCCTCCACATCCCACTTATTTTTACACTCATCTAAATACACCTTTCTATACTTTTCATCCCATGCTCCCACATAATCTCCTTAACTACAAAAGCATTTCAGGATCTTCCTGCTCATGCTTCATCTCCTAAGTATTATTCTACTTTGCTATATGTGTAGTTTCTTTGGTGTGTGTCAAAACCCTCCTCAGAGAGGAGCTCATTGAGTTCATTGTCAAGCATATACCCTTTGTGTATATTTATACTCACTCTCAGCCAACACTTCTGCACTCACAAAACTGAAAAAAAAAAAAAAAAAGACCTGTGGAAGAACTAAATGTGATTATTCAAGATTAACTGTCAACATAAATAATTGGTTTACAATTATCTTCCTTCTGCATTTCACAAAATTTTCAATTCTATTTCTTTGTAGTGTTCATGTCTCTAAGGGATAATTTTCTGCCTGAAACTCTCTGTTGTATTAAGCAGAAAATTTTCCTTTTTCCTTTTCTTTTACTGTACTACTGGCATTCACCAGGTGGAAGGGGTTCACTGCTGCCTTTGCTTGAACCTACCATTATAAAGGGCCTATATGTAAAAAAATGACTTTCAGCAACTTTAATGAGAGCTGTAGGGCATTCAGCAACTTGTAAGAACAAGTCCCAAATCACCACAGCATTAAAAAATCCATCTGAGTTGAGATTGCATGCAAGATAGGGCTGTGTTTGAAGAAAGACAAGATGATAAGGAAGTATAGTAAAAAGTAAAAGGTCTAAAATAAAATCTTTTACTACCATTTCATTACCAGGGTCTTAAGCACTCTGTATGTTCCTGAGATCAGAGTACAGTGATAATGCTGCTTACCACTGTCCTTTACAGAGCTATCAAAGGCACAGATCCATAGCAAGACTACAAAGATTTCACTGGTCACACATAGAAGAAAAGAACAAAAAAAATAGCCCATGACACAGTTAAACCTGTCATAGTGCTGCTGGCACAGCTGTGTCAAGGAATTGCAAGTCTCACTCAGCGTAGGAGTGTCTGATCCAAAACCTGCTGGCATACCCTTTAGGAAGGTATGCATTAACTGCTCATGAAAGATGAGAAGAAAACTGTTTCATCTTGGACAAAACTGAGCTGCTTCAACATTCAAAGTGAGACACTTTCCATTTGCCACTGCCTGAATTTTGTTTTCAAGATAAATCTTACTAAAGAAAAAGCAGTAAGAAATGTTCTTTCTGACCAATGAAAAATGTTTACTTTGCACAAAAACAATGCAATTAACATTATTTTTCATTTTAATGTCAGTTATAAAGCTTACGATGATATTTCTAGTATGAGCTAAAGCACTGATGCAAACTTCATTTCACTAGCATGCTAGTACCCCTCATAAGCTGATCTGAAGGAAACTTTAGCAAAACCATCATCTTGGTCTTCACCCTGCCCACCAACCTTCACCCTTCTTGTATAACATAAAAGGCCTAAATTAGGACCAATCTCTATATTAAGATGACATTTTTATACTGAGGCTACAGCAAGACCAGTATCATTTAATATAAACATTTCATAATGACATTTGCCCTCATCTAACCTGCAGTGAATTTCAAAATGTGACCTAGAGGTGAAAAACTCCATATCATGTTTTCAGTTTCCTGAACCACACAGTCGCTTATTACTATTCCTTTATATTAGTCATCTAGAACCAAAAATGTGCAGTGCCTTTCCCTGTACAGGCAGAAATAACAGGCTTTTTGCCCCAGAATGACTGTTTAGCAATGAATTACAAGACTGACTGAATGAAATATATTTTGCTTCAGTATTAATGAGTTCAAAAGATCTGATATACTACATTATATCGCAGCATTGTTACTTATGACATAATTAATCTCAAGCCAATCACAGGTACTTCTCATTTACTTAAACACCAAAGTTTGACACCAAGAGCTACAACAGAATACTAGAAATCTTATTACCATATCAAGCCTATTTCCAATTATAAACACAACAAATTAAGAAACTAATTATTTCAAAATAACTCAAATTACTGTGTATTTTAAATATGCTCCTAAGTAAGAATTGAAGCCCCTTATTCCTTATGCTCTGGTAAGATCATATAATCACAGGATAACTTAAGTTGCAAGGCATCTTTAGGTCATCTGGTAAAGACTTTATTCATAGCAGGGCAAATTTGACATCAGATAAACTTCAGTTAGATCAGGTTTTTGAGAACTATGTTTAGTTCAATTTGAATTCATTCAAGAATGGAGTTTCCAAAATTTCTTTTAAAAATATGATCCAATAATCCCACTATGATTTTTTTTCTGGAATTCAATCAATTTCCCCCACCTTGCATCTTGCATCCTTTGCCTCTCAGCTTCACTGAGCACATCCAAGAAGTGATCATCTCAGCAAGTATGGCACACATTAATTTACTCCAGTTCTAATTAAGTGAAGTACAAAACCTCCATTCACTTTTCTTGTACAATGATTAGTGTGACTGGTTTGACTCTCTCTTTGGTCATCTAATCAATTAAATTCATATCATAGGGTGGCCAAAATGCAACATTTTTACCTGAAAGCTTAAGGGATTGTGATTTTATTACTTATTTGTGAATTTACCAAATTGGTCCTAAAACTAAAAGGACCTCTTTGGACCTATAAGATCCAAGTAATATATAGATTGAAAACGTGAGCCAAGATTAACTAGTCTTACAAGTTTTTATTACAGATCCAAACCTCACAAAATTGACAATATTTAAACACCACCTAAACAACTGCAAGTGCAATTGATCCCATATGATCTCCAAAAATAAACCTATGAAGATCTCAAGTTCTGTAAGTTCTACCCAAATTCCATTTAGATCCAACAATACTATCCTGAATTCCAATGACTTTCCAAACCACAATATTTGTTTCTTAGTCCCAAGAATGGGATCTAGGAA
This sequence comes from Donacobius atricapilla, assembly GCA_013397315.1. Classification (NCBI taxonomy): domain Eukaryota; kingdom Metazoa; phylum Chordata; class Aves; order Passeriformes; family Mimidae; genus Donacobius; species Donacobius atricapilla. Next base: position 793,917 of record WBMY01005720.1, read on the forward strand.
CAATGTAGCAGAACTTGAAATAGAAGCCTATCAGCAGCATATGTGAATGTTCTTAAAATAACTATCTACAAAACTTACTGGTCTAATAGACAGGAAGAGCAGCTATATAATTCACAATTTCCAGTGTATTAATTGTCATTATTATCATTGAAATCTTAACTCTCTTCATCACTATAAATATATTAATTAAATGTCTATATGATAATTAACTGTCCCTCAGTCATAGAGCAGCCACGAATTGTAGAAAAATAGCCTGCTGTGGTGGATGGAGCCTAAAGCTAAACAAGAGTTGAATGATTCCTTTCGGAGGAATCAGTTCATCAATTTCAGAGGCCTCTGAAAGTTCATGTTTCCTCAAGTTTCTAATTTCTGACTTTGGAACACTGAACAGAAGAAGTCTTACATGCAGCTTCGACAGGAGGAGATTTCACTTCTGAAGTTGAATTTCTGGTGCATGGAGAGGTTAAATCCTACAGTGTTGATGAGCTCAGAATGTGTGCTCTACTAACAGGTAACTCCCAACAATTTTGAAAAATAAACCAGAAACATAAAGTGGAAAACAGTGCTAGTTTTTATTCTCTTGTTCCTGATGAGAGAGATCCTAAAACTTATATAGTATGTATTTTTTGGATTGCGAATATTTAACTCAAGTAGTTCTACTGGATGCAGTGTATTACTTCCAGTGCTAAGGTTAAATGCAACTATACACCCACATTACAAGCATATCAGCCTCTTAGGTATAGCCACCAGCAATGGTTACATGTTTTGGGAATGTCATTTGAGTTATCAGATGAAAACCCCATTCCCAGCTCACCTGCTATAACAGAAAGTGCAACATCCTGCAACCAGGGCATTGTTCAGGGCTAAAACCCCAAGCTTTCTCCATCCTTGCTAGTACAAGAGGCACCCCCTCAACTTTTTCCTCTTTTACCAGTGGACAGATGCTTCATCTCCAGATCAGTGGGCTAGTGATTCTTTTATCAACATAAAAAGTGCAGCAATTTATTGGTTCAAAGATTTTAATTTCTCAAATTTACTAACTCCCTTGAATCCCTGAGCTGTCAACTGAATAACTGGTATCTGTCAGTTCTAACATCCCAGCATCAAGAGTCAAAGTCATACAGTGACCAGCTCTATAAAGTATTTAAAAATGAGATGAAAATCTATGCATGATATATACATATATCACTTCCCCACATAACTGCTGAAATAACATGATGTCCAGAAACAAATGATAAAACATTGTTGTTCATTCTAATGGATACAGTCTCATCACCAAATGTAAGGATTTACATACATCAATATAATTAATGTTAATGGCAATCATAAATATAAATCTTCTGAATATTGAAAGAGATTAGGCTATTAAAATGACCAATTGCACTTCTCAAACAAACACAAGTCGAAACATTAGTATATAAAAGTTGTGTTTCCACTGGAATAATTTTTCAGTGTGGCCTGCTGGCACTTTATTTATTTGGAAAGTAACAGGTTGAGTAGGGAATAGCCTATTTTACACTAGCTATAACTGGATAAGACATACACTTCTAAATCAGGATCTATGAACACAGTGCAGAGGAGCCCAAGGATAAGCACATGAAATGAGACTGTCAAAGTCATAAAGGGACTTAGTCACACACTTTCCATCAACCGTCCCTTCACCACTTTGAAAATCTCATTTACCATCTCTGTATTTAGAGTTCTTTGTGTTTGTTTATCTGCCTACTTCTAGGTCCCAAAAATTTCCACTTATTTTAAGAGTTGAAACAACATTATCCTGCTAAGGTAGTTTCTCAGAAACACATTTTCAAAGCAGCATGAAGGTTTTCACTGTGTGACATTTATTAACACCAATTGGATTCACACAGCTAAATCTTGCTGCAATTTATTGTCAATTTACCCCTTCCAGAATTTAATATTTTTTGAATTAGTTTTATTTTCCAAACATTTTCATCTTTCAGTATTTTATGGTGTGGTGTCTCCAAAAGCACAGGCACAATCTCTGCCAGCTGGTTTAATTTTTTAGTACAGACAAGTCCAATGTCTCAGACTTCTAGTGGCATCAGTAAGAATTATGGCTATAATCCAAAGGATTCATATATCCTTATGATATATTTTCCCAGTGTATACATAGCTCCTAATAATCTTAATGACATATTTATGCACAAAAAGATACACATACACTTCATTGTTCTTTGCTCAGACGTCTTTGGCAATGGCATATGACAATGCATCAGTCAGGAAGAGCAAAACAGTGAAAGATCAAGGAGGAGTGGTGGGGCAAGATACAGTTCTCCTTACACGAAATTTACTTGGTTTTCAGAAGCAAAATTCACATTCAGGGTTTCAATGAAACCCTGAATGTGATTAACAGCTTTTCCTGCACTTGTCCCAACTATACTTCCATCTCAATGATTTTTTTTCCAGAATTCTGTATTACACATGATATGGATTCCCATTAACAAATGAAGTTATTATTAAATGATAGAAGACTAATTTCAGACCGCCCTTAGGATTACTGAATGAAACATTAAAATGCATTAATTATAAAAAAGTAAAAGGTGTCAGCCAAAAACCTCCACTTTTGCGGATTAAAGTGTAACTGAAAATTGCTATTATTGCCATTTTATGTCAAAATCCCCTGACAAATGGGACTGAACATTACAAGCAAAGCTTCCTGCAGTTAATACACTGAATGGGTTAACATTAGAGAAAGGGTATTTTCTTCACAGTAACGCAATAACTGTTTTCCTCTTCACTTTTGCCGAGGCTGTTTGTTTATATATTGCTGGATAAAGAAGCCAAAAGTTAGAGAAGACAAAAGTTTTAAAGAATCAAGAAACTGTGCTTTGACGGCACTGAACAGTTCATTCTTCTTTAGAACAAGAAGCAAATCTTGTTTATGACCATGTCTCCAGGGATTTGGCTTTTTTACTTTCCATCTTATACAGAAGAGAATCTACACAGTACATGCCTGGTATAGAAGGTGTTGCCAACTGTATTTAACTAGAAACTTCTTTCTCAGGTAATATCGAAAGGTTAATCCTAAGGCTAAATCTGAGCTGTTTCCCAGACCCTTCTCTATATGATCAGAACACAACTAACTGTTCTTATAACTTTAAGAGAAGTTAACAACTTCTTTTTAAAAAATATGTGTCCATCTGTTTCCTTTTTAAAGTTTTTCCTCAAGTCATGTAAAACATCAGTACTTCTGAAATTCTACAAGTTAGCACTACAAGTGCTTGATTTCGCAAGATTTAATCTAAATATTGTCTACAATCATTAATTCCTCTTTCACCCCTCCATAAGTGGATGCAAAGTAAAATAAATCTCACTTAATGAGAGTAATGTCCAGGGATTAAGTTTTGCTGCATATGTTTCTTGTTCGTGACCTCTAAGTTATTACAAAAAGATTTAAACTCTCTGTGGTGTTAACATCGACATGTATAAACTGAACACTACCACCACTGAGATCATGGAAAGCATCTGATCTTTAGGTTCATGTATCGTGGTTTAGGAATGACACTCCCCAGTTTGGTTCTCTAACTGAGACTCTCCAGATCATCCTGCCACTCGCTCCTCCCTCTCCCCCTGTCCTTTCCCCCTACAGGTGCCTGGAGAGGAGAATTAGAGGCACAAAAGGCAAAGATCGTGGGCTGAGAGAAGAACAATTTACTGGAAACAGCAATGAGATAAGAAAAGGAACAGTAACAGTGACAATATTAACAACAAAAGCTTGCTAAAGAGAGAGTAATTCACATGCGAAATGCTGCCCTAGCCCCGCCAGACCGAAGCCATGCCACCATGCTCCTCTTGGCTTGGAACCAGGGCCACCCCACCGCTCAGTCCAGCTCGGGACTGCTGACATCCTGCCCCAAACAGAAGGAGCCCATTCTCCCTCAAAGAGAGTCCTTTTCCTCCATCCCGGCAATGACGTGAAGCAACACAGAATAACCCCCAGGTTCTTAGCCATGACCCCTCCAGGCTACTGCAAAAAAAATTCATCCCGTTTTGGCTGGAACCAGAACTAAAAATCTACTATATCACTTCTTGAATATAAAGAAAGACTTCTATTTTAAAATGAAAATAAATTAAAATGACAGCATTTTGCCATACAGCCATTTATCAGCACCTGAAAGACATAAGTATGACAGCAGAACATCGCTATAAAAGAGGTAAGAACAGCAGAAAAAACCTATGCATTGAGGTAATTTTTGAAAGTTGTTATATCATCTGATAGGTCTCTTACAAGACACGGCTCTTTTCCTGAAAGACTTTTTATTGAGTTCTCTGCAGATTATGGTGGCCATTCACACTTTACTTCAATTTTTATAGCCTCCCAGTAATTCCACAGAATAGTAAATACAGTTATTATAATCCTCATAACTGGCAAAGAGATTTGAAGAAATAGGGTTTGTTTCCCCTCCCACATGCATGATGTAAATCAGGAGCAATTCTGCTGCAGTCGTTAGCACAAAACTGATACAAAACAAGAAATAAAAAATAACAGCAATGTATACAGAACACTTTCCTTACACTAAGAGTACAAATCATATGCCGCCTCTGGTTTTTGGCAAGGTTGTGCCTTTGAGTTACTTATACCACACTAAGCCCATCACTCTATTCACATGCGAATAAGGTCCAGGCACACACTGGGAACAATGGAGACACACCAGTTTACACAGGCTAAGAACCTGGCACAAAGCCTTGAAAATTAAAGGGGGTTTTCAAATAAATGCAGTATGTACAATTACTTCTGGAGTATTACCTCTGAAACAGAAGCGATTTCAAAGTGTTGTAAGAAAAAACTAGAAAGACCACAAAGGATTACGAATACAAACAAACAATCCCCACACGCACACTAAATGCATCCCACTTTTCTTCCTTACAGGCACACACACACGAAGAACAACAATCATATCAAGAGAGATCATGAGGCAAAATGATGACACTGAGTCACTAGGAAAGAGAAAAATCTTTTAAAACACTCTTGGGACCAGGGACTACCGTTAAGGGGAGAGTATTATTTTATCATCCTGCTAATGAGCCAGATGAAGGATTATTGTTGTTTGGCGGTGATTTATCTCAACAACTGTTTTCTCTAAAATAAATATGCCAACTCCACTAAACAAAGAGAAAAAGCGGCACCGTTCTGCTGTTTCAATTGCACGCTGAGGAATACTTAAGCAGAGGAAAGGAACCCAAAGAAAAGTCGCGGGACTGGGCCCGCACACTCCTCTTTTAAACGGGTTAAGAAAAACAGAAAAAGAAAGAGGCGGCGACGCCGGTCCCCGCATCTTCTCACGGCGCCGGCAGCGCCCAGCAGCGTCCGCCCCCGCCGCCGCCCCGCGGGCGCTGAGCGGGGGCACCGTCAGCCTCGTTCTCCCCCTCGCCCTCTACTTCGAGCAGATGGGGGAAGCCCCTGCTCGGAACCACGGGGGAGTGACACCTCCTCGAAGGGATACCAGGGCGGGGGAGCCGCTCTCCCTCAGGCAGGGAGCGCTGACAGCCGCCCAGGCTGGGGCGCCGCGGCACCCGCCCCGGGTCGCCGACC
>WBMY01005720.1:799756-814003 GCA_013397315.1 Donacobius atricapilla
GGCCGGGGCGGCCCGGCGGCGGTCGCGGGCCATTGTTCGCCGCCCGCGCCGTGCCGGGGGGGAGCGGGCTCTGGGACAGGGGAAGCAGCCGGGAGCCCGAACCTCAGGGAGTGCCGCTGGCAGCGGCTGGGTGCCCTCTCCCGGCGGATGCCCCGCGGCACCCAGTGAGCCTGTTCCCGGCCCGCTGCCCCCGCCGCGGGCGGGCAGTGCCGGGGCGCTTGAGGCTGCTGCTCGCGCTGTCCGGTCCCCTCCTTGTCGGCACACCGGTGATGCTGAGGGAAGGGGTTCCCTTCCCGGCAGTGCCATTGTGCCAGGAGAGCCCGCCGGCTCCTGCTGTCCCCCGCGGGTATGAACTGGGAAGGGGCTCCGGGCAAAGGGACTCGGCTCCGGCGGTCACCGCTCCGGGCAATGGTAAATCGTAGAGTCGTTTAGGTTGGAAAAGATCTAACACCGTCAAGAGCAAGTGTTAATCCAGCCCTGTCAAGTCCACAGTGTACAAGGAGACGAATGAACAAACTGGGCTCTCCAGGGGCCTCTCCAGGGGCAGTTGGGAGAAACAGGATCAGTGGAGATACTGCGGTCCCTACAGCTAGATATGTAGTTTAGTCATAGTAACCTTCTGGGGCGAGATAATAAATCCAAATGTACACACCGTCTCTTAAAAATACAGTGTGGGGCTGAAGTGTCGGCTACCCTCCTTTTTTCCTTCTCCAACAAAGTATATAAAATTTAGATTATTTTTTACGGGCATTAAGGCATGTTCCACTCACCAGACAGCATTTTCCTACAGCCTGTTACCAGCTGCTGATCCACAATACAGAGACTTCTGCCACAAAACACTGAAGATTGCCCTGGGCGGGGGGCGGGAAGGGAAACAAACTACACGCACACACCAAAAAAACCCAAACAAAAACAACCAACAAAACAAAACAAAACAAAAAACCCCGAACCCAAAACCTTATGTTCTACAAGGCATGTTATTGAGTTATCTGTTTAATGTCTCTGTGGACATCCCCCAACTGCATACGGCTCTTCATTTATATATTAAATAGTAGTGACAATAATCAAATAATTACAAGGCTACTGTAAAACATTATTTTGTCAGATTAGATTTGCAAAACTTCCTTTTTTTACCCCTTTTTTCCACCCTTTTAAGTAGGAAAACATTAGGACAGTTTAAAATACCAAACCAAAGGAACAACAGGAAGACAAGTAAGAAGCAAATCCTGCTAATCCAGAGTGTGTATTTGACTAGATAGGTATTTGGGGAGCACAGAATATAACCCACATTGCACAGTATAAAAAACTTTAATAAAACCACCTGAGATTTATATTTCTGTGTATGGCTCTTAAGACAAAATTCTACCTGGGGCTAAAGTTTACTAAAGTTACATGTTCTGAGATTATATATATTTTGACGGATGAATACCTGAAGATATAAAAGAAAATTGAAAAGAAGATAGTTGCCAAAAATACAATGTGCCAGGCTCTGTGAGCTGGTAAGTTTTATGGATAATAGTTGTCTATAGAGAAGGCTGAGGGGAAGCATCTCTCTGGACTTCACTGAGGTATTTAGTAGACTACAAAATCTTTTTAGTTAAACCCAGTAATACAGAGATTAATAATAAGAATGGCAGGATGGGTAAGGAATCATATCATGAAATGCCAAGAGCTAGTGCTAAAGAGATTTAACTTGTACTCACCACATTCAGGCCCTACTTTTACATCAATGGGAAGAGGTCCATAACTTTCCTCTATTTCTCCCCAAGAATGGTGCTCTTCTGAGAAGCAGCTAGATCCTATGGAATAAGGGATGGAGGAGGTGACAGTTTTGGCTGCAATTGAGTTAATTTTCTTCACAGTAGTTACTATGTGACTGTGTTCTGGATTTGCTCTGATACAGAGTTGATATTTCAGGGGTGTTTTAGTCACTTCAGAGCCGGTTCACAGACCCCCAAGGCCTTTTTCTTCACACCCCTCACCACCAACAAGGGGGCTGGGGGTGCACAAGGAGTAGGGAGGGGACACAGCTGGGACAGCTGACTCCAGCCGACCACAGTGATATTCCACACCATATGACATCATGTTCAACATGTAGTGCGAGGGGAAAAAGGAAGAGGGGGACATTTGGGGTGATAGCATTTGTTTTCTTCCCAAGTCACTGTTACACATTACAAAGCCCAGCTTTCCTGGGGATGGCTCAATGTCTGTCTGCCCATGGGAAATAGTCAATGAATTCCTTGTCTTGCTTTGCTTGTATGCATGACTCACTTTCCCTATTAAACTCATGCATTTATCTCAGCCCATGAGTTTTCTCACTTTTACCCTCTGAATATCTCCCCTATCACATCAGGGGAGGGTGAGAGAAGAGTGAGTAGCTGCTTGGAGGCTGAGTTTTCAGTTGAGGTTAAACCACAACAAGTGAGAGTAAGTTTCTTAGAGGTTTATGAATCTCTAATGCTTTTGTTTTCCCATGTTCCTGAAGCATTTAGTTATTTATGTTCTCTAGCTAGTCAAAGTTGATCCCCCCCCTCGCCCCCAAAAAAGGGATAGTTGTGATAAAGATTATCCCTGAGTATAAGGTTTCACAAGGAAAAAAAATTACCCAACAGAATGCTGTAGAACATGACTTCCATAGGAGCACAAGGAACTAAATAACAGAATTACCTTGCACTGCAGCTGAAAGCACTGGACAATAGGAGAAGTACAGAAGAAAGAACCTGGATCAGAAGGAGGCTAAAATTGAAGTATGGTTATGAGAAAGCATAGGATTTTTAGAACATATCAGAGAACACAATATAAAAATAAAATAATGTACAAAGCGAATAGGAAGGACTGTGTTTTACAGACTTTTCTACCCATGAATTGGGTATACAAGCTGATAGTCAAGTAACTATAGAAATTAATTTCCAGCTGAATAATAAAGACAGCCCTAATTCAGCACCATGCATGCCATGTAGGTGAAAAAGTTGTGTAAGTTCTAAAAAGCCCTGTGGACTCTCTTAATGCCCAAGAAGATGTGCTGTGTGGATGCAAATTCAGTGCTCTTGAAAAGAAAGCATGTCCTCAAAAGCTTTATGATATGTCCATGTACATATGGCCATACCCTCACATAAATGTGTGATTTCCCATGCTAAAGTTGTTATCATAGGACATCAAAACTTCTTCTTCTTGTCTGATTGCATTCAAATGCATTTTCCTTGAAAGCCAAGGTTGTTCACATTCTTAGAATAAACATACAGCATCACAGACAGCAATAAGAGATATTACAAGTATGTCATAGAGATTTCTAATTCCTATAGGTTTATTCCTTGTTAGGTTATAATCTTCAGAGTCAAAGATATGAAAATTTTCAGGTTTAAGAATAAAAACCTTCAGTAAATATCTCGTATCAAGAGGACAAAGTAAAATTCATAATATTTGACTGTTCTTTAATGGCATATACTATCTGTCTAATAATCATTTACTTGTCTATCTCTCCTGGAGTTTTCTTCAGCCTGTGTCAAATTATCCTGGCCTTAAGGAGGTGCATTTTGTTGACTGCTACCCATTGGACTAAAGTAATAATCGCAGATGACAGCAGAGAGACCTCCTTCATAGTTTGACTTTTCCATTCTTGATCATGAATATTAGAGCAAATTAGTGATGAAAATAAGTAACAACATCAAAGTATAATCCTAATCCTGGAAAGATTCATGTATTTACCTAATTTTTAACACCAAGCATAGCCCTTTACACTGTGCAGAGATTAGGTAAATACATATAGGGTCTGCAGAATCAGAACTTAAGAATAGATTTTTGTGGCCTCAGATTTCATCTTTAATTTTGGCATTTAATGCAGAAAGATTGAGAATCAGAAGCTTTTTAATTACTTTTCAAGCTTTCTCAGAATGCGGGAGGATACAGGGATCCAAACACACCTCCAGAAAGCTATCAACAGGTCTCACTTCAGGCAGACTTACAGTTATGATAGCTTAGAAAAACATTCCATTGTGTATTCCCCAAGTAGTCTTGAAATACCTCAAGCAAACTAGAAACCCAATGAAATTTAATATAGCTTTAAAGACAAATGAGGGTTTCAAGATATTATCAGTGTTTTTAGTAAATCCTATTTTCAATTTATCCTTCTGAAAGCAGATACACAATATAATGATCTAATTTTTCATTTCAATGTTAACACCTGCTGCTAGGAAACTGCATTCTTCATTAGAATGCAAGTACTTTATGGAATGAAAATATATGTTCATTGTGAATGACTTCTTTCTTATTTTAAAGAAGTGTTTTAAATGATCAGGCTCAGTGTGGGGAACCATGGTGAGGCACAGCCACTCAGTGGCTAGGCAGGTCCATGGGGAAAGGAATGGGGACTGGTCAGTGGCAGAGACCCAAGACATCAGCCCAGGCTGGGATTGTGTCTGGAGGGGCAAAGCTGTGGGGAGCTGTAGATCAGCCCTGTTGCTGAGGCAATGCTGGGACAGGGACTGATGGCCCTTTTGAGGTTGAGATGGGGTCCTGGGCTGAGGGCAGGACTGGGGAAGCCCAGGGGATGGCCAGGAAGAGGCAGGACACTTGGGGTAGCCTTGGGGCCCTGACAATATGAAAGCAGTTTTAAAAACTTGAGTGCTTTAAGTGCACAGACTGACTCCCTATAACCCATTCTGGTTTGTCAGTGATAGACTCCAGCTCAGCTTTGGGTTTGTTTTTTCTGTATTTAGCTCTTCTTATATTTTTGGTTTGGTTTGGTTTTTTGTTTATTTTTGGTACAATGCATAATGCATGTCCCCCTAGCCAGGAACAGCAAAACTGGAATAAAGCTCAAGGTCTTTGCAACTGTCTCCCATATTAATTGCAGGAACCAAAAAGAAAATGTAAATGTAAATGTACATCCATAAATGATACAGATCTAATACAAATATTATATTTATTTATATATAAAGACATAAATCTTCAGATCTCTTCATTCTCAGTGACAGGACTTGACAAAACGGCGTGAAGCTGAGTCAAGGGATGTTTAGTATGGATATCTGCGTGAAAAGATTTTTCACTCAGATGGAGAGTGAGCAATGGAACAGGCTCCCCAGAGAAGTGGTCACAGTACCAAGCCTAACAGAGTTCAAGAACTGTTTGGACAATGTGGGCAGGTGTGACTCTTGGGGTGTCCTACGCAGGGCCAGGATTTGGACTAATGATCCTGATGGGACCCTTCCAACTCAGCATGTTCTATGACACTATAAGGCTTTCTTTTTGCAGATCAGTATTAATTTTGAACCTTTCATTGTGCATAAACGTTGGTACAAGCCTCAATTTTGATATGGAAAAACTTGACAAGAAAATTGATGTGCATATTTACGTAGAAAAGTCCCTCAAAATACAAAGCTGAATTTATAGCATCTGAAATGGAGCATAGAATAGACTGTTTTTCTTTGCTAACTGAGGCTTTTGTGTTAGACTTGAAAAGATGGCACCAATACCAGCTGTGTTATTCACAACCAAGGATTTTAGATGCTAGGTTGGTCAGAAATACTTGTGACATTTGCTGCACTCAGCTCTGCTCAGCTTTTGTGACCTAGTGAACAAGATTTTGGATCTGAGGATCAGTGATAAACCATCACAGGTCACAGCAGAGGTTTTGCCACAGTGGGAAATGTGGCCAGTACTTCCTGTTCTGGATCTGTTCAGAACTCCCACTAAAGGCAGTAGAGGTTTGGGAAGCAATGAACACATGGCTAAAGCCCGAATAGGGCTGGGAAGTTAGGCTGAGAGGTTGTTCCATGCAATTGTTCTAAAGTTTCTGCTGTTGGCAACATTTTTCTGTGAGTAATTCACACTCATTTCACATCTATTTTCAGGCATTAAAAATTCAGCTTTCAATAAGAAAGGCAAAGCTGACTTGCCCACTTGATTCTAAATAACAAAACTTACCAGAATTACAGTTATTATATTTGTAGTTTAAAAATCCTTCCTTTTTTATGATTATGAAGCAGAAACATTTTACCTGAAGTTTTCTTTTTACATAAAGCGCAAGGCTGTTATTTGAATCAAGCCTCTGAACAGTGTCCATCTGAGGGATTTTGGTTCAGGGAAACTATACATTGACTGACTGTCAGTGGAAAAGAGATTGGAAAAGGTAATCTGTTTCAAGACATCTTGGGAGCTTGGAATGTGTAGTAGGGGGTGGATCAGACCTTGCTCTGGTGAGGTCCTGCCCTGCCCCCAATATCCCCCACCCACACAGTGTCTATCAATCATGGCACACTGGAGGCAGACCCACTTTTGCCTAACCCAGTCCATGACTGGCCGAGAAACTGGAAGTCCCTCCTGGGAGGAAGGCCCAAGATTGGACAAAAACGTTTAAGAAGGGTCATTCCGTACAAGGCAAGCACATTGTCCTTTAACCCTACCTTCATCTTGGAATTTTGCATCACTGGAAACAAGGAGTTGGTCACCATATGCCTGCTTTTCTGTATCTTTCCTGTCTTTCTGTTTTTCTCCCTTTCTTCTTCTTCTTCTGTCATCTCACAGAATGTAACATCAAATGGATTATTAGGTTTTCTCTGTTCAATGGGATAAATCTGTGGTGTGATAAGTGATGTTATTGTAGTATTTACTCTTTTGCCAGTGTTCCTCAACTCTCTTTAATTTGCCAGTAAACTTTTGTGTATTTTTACCTCAAGAATATTTGGTTAGAATTTTCTCCTTTGAGTCTACCCAAAGCAAAAGAACCCTGGCTTAGCCCTAGGTTTGAGTGACTGGGGAGTAATACTGACAGATTTTTTAACCCTCTGAAGCCAGCTGTATTCCTCAAAAGAATAGTTAAGGAACTGCAGAAGTATCTGATGTAAATTTCTCTGATTCCATTACTGCCAAGTGAAATGCAGTGATAGACCCAAGTGGAAGATATGGCTGTATAAAGCTGCCTTACCATTACACAATCAATACTTAGGGTAGACAACTCATGCCTTTTCGTGGAAAGCCATCAGACTAGGTACTGATAATAATGAATCCCCATGTATATTACTTAATTGGTGGGTTTTTTTCTGGAAGTCTTTTCCGCTATGGTAATTTTTTTCCTTTCAGTGAGCTCATAGTACAAACAATCTTTCTAGGATGTAATTGTCTTTCCTTTCAGCTTTTCATCAGAACAAATTTCTGTTTGCTAAATCAACCTGATTTACTAATTAACATTTGGATCTTATGTACACACTATGCACACACACAATAATACCACAATTATATTATATTAGCTTTTTAAGGGCTCATCTAATTTTACTCTATACAAAATCCTTGAAAATTAGATTTGCATAAAGTAATTTAAAATAGAGCAAACTAGAAGTATATAATTATGTGTAGCTCTGAAACAAATACATTTTCAATTTCAGTTTTCAATTTTCATAGCTGAGTTCATCATTTAACCCCCGAATACCTGAATTAATAATAAAATGACAGTATTCCCCTGTCATATATGTACTTATGTAGAATTTACAGACAGGGTCTCCTTTGTTATACTTAGTGGATTACCTATGGAGTGAGTAAACCTTGATCCTCCTCTAGAAGCTGGAGGAAAGGGAGAAGCTGAGAGGCACTCTCCACTCTAGTCTGTTAAACAACTAAAGAGACTTTTTCCTATCAAGATTTCTACCGCTCCCAATGTGCAGAACTTAGGCTTCTAAATTTGATTCTCTACATTGAATTGAAATATGATGCTTGTAATAATCTTAAGTCTACAAAAAAAGTATCTACCTACCTTTTCTTCAGACTCACTGCTTGTCTGAGACCAGCCTATGAAATTACTTACAGGGATTTTAACAATTCTTCACAGAGTTCACATTGATGGGTTTGCATGATAATGATCTATGAGGCACAATGAGGTAAATATACTCCTTCTTGGTTTTGTCTATCAATTTTCTACACATTGCAGATATATTTCTGTAACTTACTAGTTCTGTTGTAGACTTTGAATTGCCAGTGCATAAGCATGCTGTTCAATGTCTGAACATACTGGCAATGCATGTTACCACTTATAGTGATGATTTAACCATGTTTGCTAATATTTGTTAGTTGTATAAGGCCACCTCCAGGAGCCAAGTGATTATGCAGGAAACTTAGTTTGCATAAAGGAAAATAAACTGAGTCTTTTCCATGACAAATTAAAGCTGCAAATTGTGTGAGGATAACCATAACGCATTGGTTGAATGGAAGCTGAAGCAATTCCAGAATTTGATAGCACACACTCCGACTGTTCAATGTAGTTATGTATCTCTACACTGATCAAGAAGGTGGTGCTGATGAATTTTCAGCTCAGATGACCAATACTGTCTAAGAAGCTGAGTACTAGTTAATTATTTTAACACACATAATGTAGTCTCATAGTTTTGCATTCATTTGACATTTGTGAAAGTTACAGCCCTATGCTTAAAGTTAAATATGTTGTTGGATCTTTTTACTGCATCAAGCTCTGCACTTGCTTTAAAAGGGCTCTTAAAGGAAAGAAACCCATTGTCCCAGGAGCTGAAGAAGAATGTGAGAGGTGGTATTACGACAATGACTGTGTGCTGGGAATTAGAAGGACTCCAGCCAACAAAGGAATGAGATTCTAAAACAACTTTCTCAAAGCTATTTGGAGAAACAAATCAAGCCAACGAGTTTTTAGACTGAGTTGACAAATTAATGAAGGGAAGTGGATGACACATAAATACTTGCAATACCAGGACCCTATAGAATACCAGGAAGTCCATTTGAATTATAGGAAGCTGTCAAAAATTTTAAAACAGAGACCGCACAAGTAGCGAAGGGAAGGAAATGTGTCAGAGACAGAGAGCCATCATGTCAGCCAGGATAGTTTACAAAGACTCTGGACAGCATGGATGCCTCTAGGCAACAGATCCTGCCCTAAGTTAAACAGTCCTCCAGGATGCTCAAAAGAAGATGAAGGCAACATTAAGAAATTTACCTGAATCATCCCCTGAACAAATAGCAAATTATGACTGGTTCGTACTTGAGAAAAATGGCCAGAGCGAGCAGCTCAGGAACAGTGCATAAACTCTTATACAGCTGCATAAAGAACTTGCTGAATAACTCTGAATAATAGGACAGCACATAAAAATCAGACTGTTTGTGGTTAAATTTCAATAGGAAAAAGCAAAAAATAAAAGGTTACATTCTCTGAATAAATGCTTTACTGCAAGTACTTTTTCCAGCTCTAATGAAGAGAGTTTGCTCTAGCAGAACAGAGAATAGGGCTGTGATGAGAGATGATCATATACTCATTTAAAGCTGCAAGGATATTCTCTTCCATACCTGATTTTTATCCATTGCTAAATGAAAAGGACATCCTTCAGTTATGTAATGTTACATGAAATGTGAAGCCCAAACAAATCAAGCAGATCTTCAATCAACACTCAGGAAGACATGGCCAGCCAACAGTGGAAGGAGCAACCTCTTCAGTCCTGGTCACCAGGAGCAGTGCAAGCCCCCCTTTCCCTGCCCCCATTGCCACTGCAGCTGCAGCTCAGCTTAAGCCCTTAAAAGTAATTCCAATTTGACAGCTTGCATGGGTGGGAATATATTTAAGTAAAAAGAAACCCTGCCAACTTTAGATGAATTAAACAACTGTGACACGCACTGGGCCAGATTCTCTAATGCATCACAACAAATTTACAACTGTGACTGTTAACAGGAGTCCCAGTTCACTTTTAATACTGTTGTTAACAAAGCTGTATACAGATGCAGTGATTGCTATAGAGGCTAGAATGTTTCAGTGTTTCTATTTGAGACTGCCTTTTGCAGTGGATTTTCATATCGCATTTTAAAAATGGTAATCTGGATTGAGGGCCATATTTGGATTTGCATGTCTAGCATCAGAGTCTGCTATTTATCCTTTCAAAAGTTTGCTGATATGTTGTGATACACACATATAACACTTCTAGGCAGAGACTGTGTTCCACTAACTAATCTTTCTTTGGCTCTTAATTAGTGTCTCAAAGAACGTTTCCACGGTAAACATAAAAAATTAAATTTCAGAAAAGTTTTTGTGGTGTTATTCTAAACAGCTCATACTTCTTTTTTTTTAATCCACTTACCTAAGTAAAGTAAAAAAGATGTTAAAAGTTGGGAGCAAATAACAATTTGCATAATGTTTTTGCAAAAGCCAATGAAATCCAAAATATTTGTGTCCATCATTTGTTTGCTGAATCAAATATTTCAGAAGAAATGTAATATGTTAGTTTTACATTTTCAAATGTCACTGTTCAATAGAAAATGTCATCTTTTCAGCAGGAACATGGAATTTAACAATAGCATAATGAAACTGCAGTGAACTTCTGGAAATGAATTTGACCTACCCATGCTTTGTTTTTCATGTCTGTGATGGGTTCTGGTAGCCTTGAGGAACTGAAAGGTAATATGAGCCAGGCTGGAGACACACAGGGACTCAGCAAATGCAGGTCCATTGGATTCTAGCTGTGAGGGTACTCTTGAAACCTAAATATTAAATATTGAAATCTGAGAGAAATCTCTAAATTAAGATTAAATGCTTTGCTGTCATGTACAGATTGTTATCAGCTTTGATCAGCTCTTTTCTGGCAGAAAAAGAATTATTAAGAAAGCAGTAACAGTGAGGCAGCTGTTAAAAAGATGGCATCTTTTTATTCAACAGGTTCTGCTTCTCTGGGTGAGGGACTATGCTCATTAATCCTTCTTTTGGAACAGGATTTGAAGCCAAATACCTAAAATCTGAGTAGTAGAATTGTGCCACCTTTTTTATGTCCACATATCTGCATTCTTCCTGATTCCAGTAATACTATGCTCTTTTTGACTAGGCGCATCTCTGGAAGGTAAAAACAAGGGAATCATCCTTGCTTTTTGGTTTAGGAGGTACTTACCAGGAAACCAATATCTCTGAACATAGATATGAGCAAGAGATGTGCTGTTCATATTAGTCCATTCAGGAGCTTACACCGTTTGTTCCGCTGAAAAGAGAGTTTCCTGTAAAGTACATTTTCTGCATTATGTGTTGTCAATAAACATGTTTCTGTTATGGACCGCTGATAGGATCAAACCAGGAAGAAAAGTGCTTTGTACTCCAAATTAAACTTCAGATGACAAGGGCCAATGAAAACACCTTAATGAATGCTTTTAAAAAGACCTCAAGTGAGGACTGAGAGAAATAAAGAACAGAATAATAGTGTCATTTTAAGGGCATTTGAGAACAGGATCACATTTATACCACATTTCTGAGAAGTGTAAGCCAAGAACAGCAGCCTTACCCTTCATCTGCCTCTAAATACAAACTGCTGCCCTCTCAGTTGCCCTCTGCTTTAGGTTGACAAAGACATTCTCATTACTGGGCAGCAAAGCAGTTTGAATTAATCTGGATTAAAATTAATCATGACTGTTTTTTCTTTCAAGTGAACTTTAAAGTGGACCCATTCTCCCATTTAGCTCATTGCTTGGCAATGCAAATACTTATACTGGCAGCAGGCAGGGAGCAACAAAGGGACAAGAGCAAGCATTTGGGAACAGAGAAAGGGCAGGGCTGATCTGTTTGGCAGCAGTGCTATACTGCTTGCAGAACTGCAATGTTAAAGCATCCCATCCCAACTCTGTTAGGTTATTTCTGCTTATGCTAACAGCAGAGCAAGCCACACTGGGTGGGAAGCTTGAACAAGGCAATCAAACCCCACACTGTTACAGCAGCCAGGGTGTTCATTGGTAATGAGGGCTCGAGTAGTAAATAGTTTAAAAGCCAACAGCGGAGCAATCAGTCATGCAGCTTTTGTGAAGCGATGTGGAGACCAAATTCAGATTAGTGCTGCAGCTGGTTAGCACTGTGCTGCTGACACAAAGCAGCTCTAAAGCCAAGGTAGCCAATTAATGCAGGCAACTGGCATAACATGCCTTATACCATTGCTCTCCTGTCAGCTGGTTACTTCTCTGCCTGAAAAGAGAGTGTAGTCAGATCATCCCTGACCTGAGACTCTCTTTTCTGTCCCAGCGGCTCTTACTCATTGGTATAGTCCTGTGCCTGTATATCTCCTTTAAAATTGCCATAAGAACAGCACAGGAGTGAATATTTAAACCTTCAGGCTTCCTCTGCTCGGGGTGGGGCGTGGGGTCTTCAGCTGCACAACTTTCCTTGTTCCACAAGTATGCCCTCTAACAAAGAAAAACAGGAAAAGTAAATACCTTCCAGTAAAAGAAAAATATTCTCCTTATTGTTTATGTATGTTGGAACACTTGGTAAGTGATAGCTTAAAACACGTATTTGATGGAAATGAGAAATTGCTTGTGATTTGGAATACACAAAACACTTGATAGCTTTTTGATCATGTATCAGTACACAGAAAGTTCAGTTCCTCAGGCTCTCTGGGCAAGCTACATAGCTTGTTAAGGGGTGCTTAAAGCATGTAATTACCTCATCTTTTTCCGTGAACATGAAGTATCTTTCACATGATCAAAAAGTCATCTCCATTATGCAACTGATGCTTTTTGAGTGAAGAGTACATGAGGAATCCCATGCTTGGTGGTTCCCAGTGTGATTTGTAATGGGATGAGATGTGTGCTTTCCTGAGCCAGTGTCCACATTTAGAAAAATTCTGCTGTAGTGACACAGGACTAGAGGATTCACTAAAGGACTCCTGGGAGGGTGCACTGACCTGTAACCTGCTCACATCGATGTCTTTCCAAAAAAGTGGAAAACAAGGGAGAAGGTCTGAGACTGGGAATGGTTCTCACTGCTTCTGCAAGTGACCAGCACCAGGGAAAGGTGGGAATTCATAATGCAGGATGACCTTATTGTCTTAATTACCATCGTATGATATTAAGAGGACATTTTGCTGAGGTAGCTAAACACCTGTAGATCATAGGGACACAGTGTGTTACCAATCCATGGACCTGAGCCGCATTCCTTAGACTTGTAAAATCATGTTGTTGGATTGACACACCTGGCTAAAAGAATTTACTGACAAGAACTGATGAAGAGATGTGTTACCCATGTGTTTGCTCATACTGATGGTGATTCTGGGTTCATGAAATACATAGTTCAAGGTGCTCTTTCTGCAATCAACATGCTGCAGGAAACAATTAAACTGAAAAATTTCTGCTCATTCCCCGTTCCAGCCTTAGAACCATATTTTGCACTCAAGAAGAAAAATGTGCAGTTTCTTTTGTTTGTGCAGCCTTAATCATATCTGTATACGTGAGAAGTGTTTGAAATTATTACAAACTTCTACCTCTTGATTACCTCAAGTCTGTATTACATGAGAAGATTTTTTTAAGGCTATGGACCCGCATTTCTAGCAAAATTCTTTGTATTTAAAATCTACCAATGGCCTCATATAGCATTCTTTTTACACATTTCTATTCCTTCAGCTTTTCTACTCATCTGTTACAAACAATTAAATCACTGGATTTTTCATTGTTTGAAATAACTGTTTGCATTACCATCTGGAAACAGTACATTTTAAGTGCATAATTACGGATGTTTGAAATCCCAGGAACACAAATTTATATGCACAGGACTAGGAAGCAGCATGCTCGGAAATGGGAAATGTATTGTCAGCTGTGTGATGAACAGCCAAGAGGAAAGGAGAGGCAACTCTCCACCTTTTGTCTGCTGCCTTCATGCCACTAGCCTGAGGAAGATAAAGTCAGATTTGACTGCAGAGCGAAAGGGAATGTGTTAGACTGCTCTCACTTGCTCTGAATTTTAATGATTGCAGTGGCACAAGGGGACCCTAGCTGAGCTGTAGCCTCTAACTTCTCACTCTTCTTACTATGAGGCTGGAAACTTGACTTTATACTAGTTTCCAGGAAGTGCAGAGATGAAGCACATGACTGTGGAGGATAACCATGTGCATAATAACTTCATGGTGGAAAATGTTTCATTATTCTGAAACAGAAGCTGCAATATAGGATATTGAATGTCTGCAAAACCAGCATATTTCAAAGATAAGACAGTCGAAATTTAGCTAAAGCACTGGCTATTAACTAAACTTCGGCTAGTTTAAATGTCTGAGTCCATGCCCTTTCCTACCCTTCCTTTCCTTGCATATAACCTATTTTACAATGTATTTCATTTACCACAAGGTATTCCAACTGAAAATAGTCAGACAGGTCCTCCAACTTCACCAATGTCAGCTGCAGGCCCAGCTCAGCCTCAGGAATCACATCAGAGCAAGTACTTCATACTGCTGAAAATGTATCAAGCAACTCCTCAAAAAAAAAAAACCAACAAACCAACCAAAACAA
>WBMY01005720.1:817690-958612 GCA_013397315.1 Donacobius atricapilla
GGAGAGGAGAGGAGAGGAGAGGAGAGGAGAAAGTCTATGGTCACATAAATTTAAAAATTCAAAAGACTTTTTAATGATCTCTGAAAAATCATGTTTATTTTATTTATATGCAGATTAACTAATTCAATCTTTGCATAATTATTTTCTTATTTTCTCCCCCTTGAAAACCATTGTTAGTTTCAGGAACATTATTTCCCATACAACATTCTAGATTCTTTACTTTTCTGTTTTCAGCAGCTTCCTTAAAAGCCAGTTATTTACTTATTTAATTTCCCTTCCCTTTAGCACATGCAGCATCTTGAGTAATGACTCGCTATTTTCTCTTGGGCAGGTAACAAAATCCTTCTATAGATTATGGGAGCAATGAAAATTATGACAAGCTGCAGTAAATGTATGATAGTTATTGTTCCATGTTTGATGGTAGAATTTCAGTACGTATGGGCTCATTCCTTTCATTTAGGTAAATGTACCAGCATTTAACTAGAAAAAATTGTGTTGATGGGGGACTCTCTTCTCCAGCAGTAAGGAGAATCATTTCTCACTCTATCTCCTGCTACCTATGAGAAAAATAAGCAGATGCAGGGAAGAAAAATCAGGCTATACTTTAGTGTACAGTAATGTTGTGGGAACGCAGAAGACTTAGGAGATCACAACACGCGTTTTTGTTGCCAGTGGCAGCAGCTGTAACAGTGCTCATCTATTAGGATCACCACTGCCAGTTTAGAGAGCTGGTAGCATTTGCCATATATAATCCCTGGGGCCTTTCAAGGTGAATTGAGTGAAGAGAGATGGGAGAGGGAGAGAAGTGTTACAGCCAGTGGCAAAACAGCTGGGGTGAGAGGCTATACAGTACTCTCACTTATTTTCCTTAGCTTGTAAAGGAGGCTTCACTCTTACTGTTCTTTGTAGTTATACATAGTTACAAGTGCGGGAAATTATGGAAGCAGTTGTCAATGCCCCCTGCCATAGTTCCTGCTACAATGAATTATTTATCCCATTATTCAGCCTACAACAGTGCCTAACAGTATCGGCCATAAATCAGGACTCTGCTATGTTAGCTGCTGTACACGCACACAGAGTAAAAGTAAATCCCTCTGGCCAGTGTATTTGGACCTGAGGTAAAATAGCACGAGCTTGTTGCCAAGTTGCTTCCTGTGAAGCAGATACACATTTTGAGCAGTGTCTAGAAAGAGGAATTGCCTTCATCTCATTTGGCCAGCTTTCAGGTGTGAGGTAGGCGCATGAATAACTGCACATTAGCATCATGGATCCTGTCTTCACTGGGAAACTGAAGAAGCAGCTTGGACATCTGGCACATCTTGGCAGATTGTCACAACACTACAGGACAGAACTACCACAGAGAAAGCAAGATTTTTGCACTGGCTTCTGAAAGGATCTGTTTGTCTTTTTTCCTTTCACACACAGAAGTCCTGGGGATTTTTTAGGCTGTCTCCTGATCCATTGAATCCTGAGGTGGAAATTTTAAATGGCATTATCTACATAATATCCACTTGTGGGGATGAGGACTAAAACCCTAACGCATGCTCAGAAAATCCAGTATTTTTTTCCTCTTTGATAATAATATGCATTCTAAATATTGCTTAATGATGCCACAAAATCAATTCTGAATTCTAAAAGCAGTAAGTATGAACCATAAAACCCCTTCAGCATCTACTAAAACCTTCCTTCCTCCTCTTCTTTCCCCTCAAAGGCCCAGGAAAGGCTAGTAAGATTAAACATTTCACCAAGGAAACCAATTAGATTGAGATGGCTTTCCTGAAAAGAGCTGACATTATTTCCAAACAAGGAAAATCGAAAATAACAAAATCTGACAAGTTAAATGTAAGAATTCCTTAAGGCAGGCCAATAAAAATCTCATGAACATTTCTCAAAAAGCTTTGAAACTAAAAATAAATCTTGTCCAAATACACAAGGAAGAGGAAGCTGACCAGATAATCTGTAAGACTAATAGGTGATGAAGAAATAATGGAGAACATGAGTTAAGGCCACAGCAGAAATTTAGGTTAGTATTTCACATCCCTCTCTGGCATGCAGGACTCTCTTCAATATCCAGGCAGGGTCCCACACTGAAACATGACAGTAGATGCACCACAGTCCTATCTCAAATTGAAGTCTGAGCTGAAAACATTTTTGGCCAGATTGACATAATGGATGGTAACAAAACTCCAAGATGGACCAGGGCAAAAGGGAGACTTAATTATGAAGCAGTTGAAATAAACATTGTAGGATGTAACCTCTCACTTAACACTGCCTCAGTGATTGCTTCCAGGCAGTATCCAGGAAATAACAGAGCATTAATACTATACTGCACAAAACACTGTAGCAGTGAATAGAATCAGTGGGCATCTGGAGAGACCCTGCTAAACTTTCAGTGTTACCTAGAAACTCTGCTCAAAGACCATGACCCCATTATGCCACACACTGCAAAAGCACAGAGCAGATTGCTTCTAGGCCAAACAACAAGCAGTAAAAATACAAAGACTGATAAAGGAGGTGCAGTAACACAGATTGACTTTTGTAGACCTTTCAGATGCATTTCTGACTGCTTGTATTATGGTTTGTAAGTTAAGTGTTTAACATACACAGGTAAAAATAGGAATGGCAGGAGATGAAGAATCTAAGGAGACAGACATTGGCAAGAAAAGAAACTAACAACAAAACAAAGCATCTGCTTGTCTTATTTGTGTTAAAGAAGTCTTACATTGGTGATGAGATGCCTGAGGTAGCATCCCTGTGGCACCAACTTCTACTGAGATCTGTAAATGTGACAGCTTCATTTATTCACAACTTAACTCTGTTTTTTGAATAATATTTAGCACCTACCCTGTCAGGGTTTCTTAAAATTTTAAAACATGTTAAAAATTTAATATTACAATTTATTCCCTTCTGTTAAGGTTAAAAACATTGCATTATTTATAGAGTACCATGATATTATCATTACATTATTTTCAAAACATTTTCTTTTGAGTGCTTGGGACGTGGTTTACTGCATATGGTTGGGAATCAATACTAAAAAACATTTAAGAGCTTATATGACTTTCATGAAGTAAAGTAACGTTTGACAAATCTGTGCCAGTTCTGTGAAGGAGTCAAGGAGAGGTATGTGAATCTTGTGAATATAACTACTTAAATCTCCAGAATAAAGACCCCTTGAAGATGTCCTAGGGAGAAAAAAAAAAAAAAANAAAACCCAAACCAGAAAAAAAAAGAAAAAAAAAGCTGCTTTGGGATAAAGGGAAGTAACTGGCTGACTAAAGGGAATAGCAAATGGTTAATTTTCACAAAAGAATGGAGTCATTAATGGAGTCTCTTTGGAGGACATATACTCAAACTGATATGATTTGTCATATTCATAAATGATCATGAATATCAACGTGACAAAGCTTAAATCACTCACAGAAGTAAAAATGAAGGCTGATTAAGAAGAGTTGCAGCAGGACTTCACAATACTGTGCAATAAAATACCAAATGAAATTCAATAAAGACAAATGTGAAGTAATGTCAGGAAAAAAAATGACAATTCTAACTTTATAAAGTGAATGTGAAGCTCCCAGCTGGCTAATACCACTCAGAAGCAGAATCTCAAGGTTACAGTAAATAATTCTATAAAAATGCCAACTCAGTGCCTCACAACAGTAAGAACAAAGACAAGCAAAAATGACAATAATTTAGTGAGAAATAGGAAAAAAACCAAAAAGATGTAGTGATGCATAATACGGTGGCATCATCAGCAACAGTGATAAAGAAGGCTGTCAGGCAAGGAAGAATTAAGTCAAACTAAATGCTTTAAACTGGAAGGAAGATAACTGAGAGGACTATGACAAAGATCTATAAGATCACTAGAGGTGTAGAGAAGGTGCCAACCACCTACTTAAACCCAGGGAAGAGACTTTAGAACATTATGTACAACCAACATTCTTGTTTTAGAACATCATGGATACCAAAAGTTTCCACGATCTCAAAAAGATTAGTTTGTAGAAGACAAATACATGAAGTAAAGATAAACCTCTGAATAAGTAAATCCCCATCATCCATTTCAAAGGCTGGGAGATTACATCCACAACAAATGCTTTACCAGTTGCTAAAATAAGTATAACTTTTGAAGTTGCTTCTGACACAGTTCTGTGGTAGAACAAAATTATAGACTTAAATCAACAAACTGAAGAAAATGTCAATGGAGAATATTTAGGTATTCAAAGGTATGAAAACTAGAACCAGACACAATCATTCTCTAATTGCACTAGATCCAAAAATTTCAATGTAAGTGGGAAGAACTACTTTCACTGGAAACTTAAGCATCCAGGATTATCCAAAGTAAAAACAAGTAAGGCTGACATTGGCGAATTGCATGTAAACATACCTACACAGACAACTGCCTGAGCGCTGGACGTGCATTCAGTTTTGCTTCACCTGTGAAAACGTCCATTGCTCCTGTACTAGACACAGACTACGCCTGACTAAGCAGCTGAAAAGCAGAAAACTGCATTGTGCCAAACTGGTGGCAGGTACTTGCAAAGATACTGTGAGTAAAATACTCTATCAAGACTAGAGATGGTCCCTTCAACTGTAGAACATTTCATCCACTGTAAGAATAGAAGTTCAGGTTTCCCCCATTTGCCAAATAAACACTGAATGTCAATCTTTTTGTCTGCCAATAACTAAACTCATATGTAAGTATGCCCAGGCTCAAAAATGAAGTATCATTGACTGATTTTGAAAGTACAGATGAGAACAAAGGCTTACATTGTTTTAGAAAGCCAAGGTTCTGAAAAAGCACTAGTCCATGAAGGAAATGAAACAGGTTTTTTAGCAAGAGTTTCAGGTAGGATTATTCTATGGGACAGAGAAAAAATCTGCTTCCTTGCACACTGTTTCTGTGTTGCTGGGCAGTCAACCTAACATTGAAAGAAGCTATGTACTCTAGCTCATATAATGGGAGAAGAGGTGTATTGGTGCTGTCTTTGCTCTGCTTCCTTCCAAGGAGGTTCTGGCTTCTCCGCAGGTGCAGGACTCCTTTCCTTGCTCCAGCGTGGGGTCCTTCTCACAGGACACAGTCCTCCACCAACCTGTGGAATGCCTCAATCCTCTTGTGGGAATTCCCAGGGTCCTGCCTTGGAAGGATGGACCATAGAGTCTTCCCTGCCTAGGCTGAGAGGTTCTTCCCCATGGTGCCTTGAAACACCATGATCCACCCCAGTTTGCTTGCCCCATATGTCCCTAATTGTTGTAGTTTCTCCTTTCCCTGTTTCCCTATTGGTGGTGGCACACCGGGTGGCCGGCCCTGTCTTCCCTATAGGTCACTGATCTTAGCCCTGCCCTTTGTACCACCCCCATGCCCTTAGACCATTGGTCCCTGACCCCTGTTTAGGTTTGGTCTTTGTTCCTGATCTTCCTTCAGTGCCTGAAATAAATAAACCCCACTGAAATTGATTCATCCAAAGGCCCTTCTTGCCTCCCCTTGCTGAGCCTAGCCATGGCGTGTGTGATGTGTGAGCTTGGCTGCTTTGCCTGAATGCTCCCCAGCAGCTTTTCCACAGGAGATGCTTATGGGGATATATGTAGAAGTGCCAACATCTAAGAGCTCACTGCTGGACTCTCCAATGTGAGTTCTTCCCACAGGCTACAGTTCTTCCAGAACTGCTCCACCATAGACACCTTCCACAGGTGTGGTCATTCAAGAACAGCCTACTCCAGTGTGGGTTCCCCAAGGAGTCCCAAGTCACGCCAGCAGATCTGCACCGGCCTGGGCTCCTCTTTCCACAGGTCCTTCATGGTCTCCCCATGGGGTCGCAGCCTCCTTTGGGCATCCACCTGCTTCAGTGAATGGCTCCTCCACAGGCTGCAGGTGTCTGTCAGCTCCTCTAAGGTCCTCCATAGGCTACAGGGGCACACCTGCCTCACCACTGGCTGTGCCATGGACTGCAGGGGAAACTCTGCTGTGGTCCCTGGAGCACCTTCTCCGTCTTCACTGACCCTGTGAGGTCTGCAGAGCTGTTTCTCTCACGTAATTTCTCTCCTCTCTCTGGCTGCAATTGCTTCTGTGCAGTAGTTTCTTTACCCTTCTTAAATATGTTATCCCAGAGGTATTCTCACAATTGCTGATGGGTTCAGCCTTACTTAGTGGGAAGTCTGTCTTGGAGTCTTGTGGCATTGGCTGTGTCAGATGTGGGGGAAGCTTCTGGAAGCTTCTTGTAGAAACTGGTCCTAAAGCCCCACCACTACCAAAACCTTACCACACTATCCCGATAGAGCATTCTAGATGTGGAAAGGTCAGAAAAGGTGGTCTCATGACAACACAGTGGGTGTGCTTTCAGGGCAGTGCAGGTGCAGCTATTCATAATCTTATGTTTGAAATAAACATTATAGAGTGTTGCTACCTTCCAAACCTTTCTCCTCTTTTATTTCAGAAATATAATTATTACAATAGTCCAACAGCACATAATATCAAGTCATATATTTCTCTGAAATGCCAGTGTTTCTGTTAGCTATGCTATAGAATTAGTTTGCATAAGTCTTGCCACAGCAGAACTTGGACAAAAAATTTGGGGAAGGCATCCACAGATTCGTGTGAGGAATGTGGATGAAATTGCATCTGGAAATCTCTAAAATGCCAGACTTCAAGGTCAAAGCAACAGAACAACTATGCACAACATGCAGTGCCAGTAAAGAAATAACCAATACAGACATTATCAGTATACATCTTAAGCAAAATTAATAGAAGCTATGATTTTCTGCGGAAAAATTATAAACAGAGAAAAATTAAATCCAAAAATTAGAATGTTGTCTTTTAAATAAATAAGTCTTATGTAGAAGTAAGGCGGTGCCAAAACGATGAGTGAGGATGAGTGAGGGGCAGGAGGTGGCAGCTTGCCATCCAACAGTAGGGCTACCTAAAAAGTGTTGCTCTGGGTTTTCTACAAGGTTTTTTATGGGCACTTATGTGCCTAATTAAAAAAGACTGAAAAATACACCAAAATGGGAACACTGTTCCAGGCACACTTGAGTAGGGTGAAAGAAATAGTAAAAAAGCCAAGAAAAAAAGCCGATGTCTTCTTAAGCCACAATCCTCAGATTCTAAAATGAATGCAATCTGTCCTCCTGTTTCTACACTTCCTTTTCACTCATGGTGACTCTGCCAAATCACATGAGAATGTTAATGGCAATAAAGATCACCTGTTTCTTCAACTGGTTTGTTGAGTACTTTAAAAATTGTCAGCCTGGAAATTTTTCAAGCCAGAAGGGAAAATATTCATGTATCCACACATCAAAGTGTTTCTAAAGACTAAGCGTACATAGTTATGAACATTTCTCAGGTGATCAAAACAGATGCATTTCTAAGATGATGCTGCTTGACAATGTAACAGGCAGTAGGTTAGGGACCACAAAACTGGTTGATCAAACTGAAGCTCTGACTTTACAGCTAAATAAGAAGCAAAAGGGGTTCTCTGGAGGGCTGAAAGCAGGAGGAAATATTAGGTGGGGAAATTATTGGTACTATAAAGAGCAGAAGGGTAATCCTGCTAAAACACGAGTTATAGTAAGAATCAGAGCTATACAGCTAAAAAACCCCTGGAAAATAATTAGTGAGGATTAAATAGCCAGCTGTATGTGATAATTTTTGTTGTTGTTTTAAACTCAAGGAATTGTAACATATCTGCAGATGGAATTAAGTGATCTTCTGAAATAGAAGTTTACATAAGGATGGTTTGTCCCACTTTTTGTCCTTACAAAATTGAAGCCACAAATTAATTTGAGTGCAAAATGGGCCCCAAATTAATCTGAACATTTAATTTTAAGCCAAGGTTGCAAAATTGCTAACTATCAAATTGTCATGTATTCAGAATACTGTGCTTTGTCTTTGACATACTGCTTGCTATGTTCTGCACTGAGGGAAGTTTTACCAAAATATTTTCTTAGGGAGACAACAGTTTCATAGTTGGCAGTGAATTAAAATGTAATATGTTTTGAGAAGATTCCCTTATTACTCCTTTTTCTAACTTTCATTTCTATTGTAAAGCTATAAGTTATGATCCCACAGTGATATCCAGCATCCTGTATACATAAATGTCCTTTTGGAGTTCTTCCCTTAGTGGAATAAGTGTGTCAGCATGCAAAGCCACCACACACTCTTTAGGACTTTACAAACATTTCAGAGGATATGAGACAGATAGAACATTCACGTGTGCTAACTTTACCTAACAGTCCTGCACTTACTAGTGCAGATCAGTCTATAGTGAAATAATACAGCATTATGTGAGATAACACTCACAGATCTGTCCTATGCAGCCATCCAAGGAAGCAGACACGATAGAATTGTCTTTATTATCAGATAATTCTCCTTTCTTATCATGGAAATACCCTGGAAGTAAGATAGAAGACAGAAGCTTGATTGCCTCAATCTGCTATATGAGAGTCAGGTAAGCAGATTTGCATTAGCCCTAAGTGTTCTTTGGAGACACTTTAATTCACATTGTTTTTACAATGCAAATGTTGAGCTACAGAAATAAACAAACTGAAACAAGTTGCAAGCACCTGCAGTGTCGGCCACCAAAAACATCACTGACACTGGAACTGTGTTGGTAGATTAGGAAACACAAAGAGAAACAAGAGTTGAGTCAGCTTTGCTGAGAACCACATGAGAGCAATACCATGTTACCTCTCATTTTCTGCTGCACTGATGATTTCAGTTATTGGTAAACTCTGTTTTCAGAAATCAGAGTTGGTCCCAGACATTGGTCCTTTAACAACATTTAACTTTCCTGCATTTTTAATATCAGGAGAATTTAATGCCTCAGAAAACAATCTAAAAGTAGTCAGAAAGGATCAGCAGAAAGAAACTGATCTGCTCATTTTGGGTTTCTATTTTGCACTGGTGGCAGCAATGCTGCTCTGAGTATCATGCATTTTTAGTGCTTTTGTACAGGTGAGAGTAGGTATCATAAATAGCATAAGAAAAATATTATATTTAGTGCACTAGTAATGAAGAAGGGCTCTAGAGTAAAATACAGAAATGGATCCAAGCCGAACATTTTGTATCCAAATTGCTCCAAATGTTGTAGGGTTTTTCTTCAGACTCAATGGTTTGAGAAGTATTTGCCTCTAGACAGTTATTAAAAGGAAACCAAATCATCAAAAAGAAGCTAGTCTGTGATGAATTTTATGCAGCTGCCTGGGGGTAGATGGTGCTCATACATGCAAAAGAAACAGACTGAACAAGGCAGCAAGGTGTTGGACACACACAAAAAATTATTTTCTTTAAGGAGGCTCTTCTTTTTCCAAAGGCATGCCAACAAGTGTGTAGTACTGGTCCACCCCACAGTAGAGCTTCAGTGGATTTCAGAGGATTAGAAACCTGTGACAATATAAATAATTTTGATGTTCAATAAAGTCAGTGGGACACAACAGGCATACTGGAGTTTGGTGTCTGGTCAGTTATGGTGTCCTCCAGGGCTCAGTATTGGGCATGGTCCTGTTTAATATCTTTATTGATGATCTGGACAAGGGGATGAAGTGTACCCTCAATAAATTCACAGATGATACCAGGCTGGGTGGGAGTATGGATCTGCTGGAGGGTAGAAAGGCTCTGCAGAGAGATCTGGACAGGCTGGATCAATGAATTGAGGTAAACTATATGGCGTTCAACAAGATGAATGGCCAGATCCTGCTCCTGGGTGACAACAACCCCAAACAGCTCTACAGGCTTGGGTAAGAGTGATAGGAGGGCTCAGTGGAAAGGGTCTTGGGGGTTCTTGTCAACAACTGGATATGAGCAGCTGTGTGCCCAGGTGGCCAAGAATGCCAATGGAATTTTGGCCTGTATAAAGAATAGTGTGTCAGCAGGACCACGGCAGTCATTGTCCCCCTATACTCAGCACTGGTGAGGCCACACCGCAAATCCTGTGTTCAGTTTTAGGCCCCTCCCTTCAAGAACACTGAGGTACTGGAGTGTGTCTAGAGAAGGGCGATGGATCTGGTGAGGGGTGGGGAGGACAAATCTTGTGAGGAGCAGCTGAAGGAGCTGGGGCTGTTTAACCTGGAGAAGAGGACGCTTAGGAGGACTTCACTGTTCTCTACAACTCCCTGAAAGGAGGCTGTAGTGAGGTGAGAGTCAGTCTCTTCTGCAAGTCTCAAGTGAAAGGACAAGAGGAATGGTCTTGAATTGCAGCAGAGGAAGTTCAGACTAGATATTTGAAAAAAAAAATCACTTTAAGAATGGTTAGAGATTGGAATTATTTGGTCAGGGAGGTGGTGGTTTGACTGGATCATATTGAAGGTCTCTTCCAACCTTGATGATTCTGTGACTCTTTGAGATAAGAACACGTTTGACATATCTTTAAGTGTGTTATGGTCTGTACAGTTATTGAAGGTGAGGAGCTAGAACTTAAATGCACAATTCTATTGTATGCATTTATTTTTTTGTTCTTCATTGAGACTAGAAAACAGTATAAAGAGAACTAGCAGGCATCAGATATCCCACTTCGTATCCTGCCCTAGCAACTTTGTCACAATTTCCTCCAGCTGAACCCTGGTCTGAGACAGCTGGCCTGGGAATTGCTGTGTTCACCTAGCAAGGGTAGTGTGGTTTGCTGAGGAGAAAAAAACCCCACATGATTTTTTTGTTTCTCATCTTATGGCTGATGGTTCTGCACCAGGGGCTTAAAAAACCAACCCTCATCCCCAGCCCACAGGCAGTGAGAAGCCTATGATTGACACCAACAGCCAGTAAAAGCTGTACTAATGCTGCCCTCAGGTTCTGATAGGACCACCTCCTCCTTCCTCACTTCTGCCTGCTGTTATGTTTTGTGTAGCCTCCTGCATATCTCCTACATGATCTGAAGCAGAATATGTTGAACATGCTGCAGTTTACATTATCTGCAAGCAAGCAGATAAGCCTGTTACATACATTCATTATGTGTCTTGCTTGGAGAAGGACAAAGCAGGACAGTGAAAGTTTTATTTTTTACTTACTTATTTGCAAGACAGTGAATCTCAATCTCAGGTATTATCTTTCAGTGTTTGGGATGCAGATACTGTAAACCAATGTTCTGTCTAGGTCTGAGTTGATGTAAGAAAGTTACAGAATGGCTAATACATACTAATACACGAGACAGGTCCAGAACACCAGCTTGACTGTTTCTGCACATTATCTTTTTATGATACATACAACCAGAGTTTTGTCCAGTGGGTACAACAGCAATCCCAGAACATGAAACTGAAACCATATTGTACTTGTTACTGGGAAGGCTTTGCTCCGCAGGACCTATTTAATCTGTGCTAGTGCAAACACAGAACAAATTCATGCCAAACAACAGTAGGGTGAAACAAGCACCAAGAATGTCAAATCTTTTTAACCTGACACTGAAAATTTTTCACCATTAACAGCTCTTATGGTTTTTTCCATTTATCGGAAAGGTACAAGATATAAAAAACAGGTTTCAAGACTCTACAATATTAACAGGCCAATAAGGCTTGTATCCTTCCCTTTGCTATCTCTCTTACTTTAGAAAGAGGAATAGCTCTGTCTGTCCCACCATTGTTCTTCCCGTCAAAACAGTGATGGGTGAAAAACTAGAGCAGACTTTCCCTTGTGCTATTGAAAACTTGTGAAGAAGCAGATGAATGGAATGGAAATTACTTTGTCCGCTGCCTTGTATCCCTATTTTGTTATCTGGCCCACACATGCATAGCTGGTATAAGGGCTTTCCAAGGTTCATGCATTATCCCTGCTGTGAGACAGGAAAAAATCAGGTTCTTGAGCTGTCAGATCTTACTTCCTCTGCGACATTTTAAATGAAACAAATTTTCACTCTCCTAGTCCTTGTAAACAAGTTTTATAGTGCTTTCAACTTGGCTCCATTCTGTGTTGCAGAAGAATTGCAAGTATTTAGGATTTAAACCCTTTTCTCAGAACACCAGGCTGGAAGAACGAATAAAGGCTTTGTCCCTAAAAGATTTCAGAACCTTCCAAAACAAAGTTCTTGCATCTATCAGTATGAGTTGGCATGAGACACCTGGTGAACAAATTGCTCACTCAAATGTGAAAAGTACAAATGAAGAATGAATACAGAGTTTTGAAGTTCTCTGTTTCATCTGTCTCTCCACCTACACTCTTTGTTCATAATTGGAAACACTTCGGGCATGGACCCATCTTTTCATATGCAACACGTGCCTAATCCAAAGTGTACCACTATTGATGCACAAGCTTCTATACTTCAACAAGCTTCAGATTAGGCCATATATAAATAGCTATATACAGGAAAGCTCCTGGCAAAATATTTGGAAACTTTGACTTTCTAAACTTTGCACAATTATTGCACAATAATCCTTTCTGCTACCACCAGGCTACTTCCACCTCTCTCACTACCCTCCTAATGCATGCATGGGCCATAGAAGGTCCCCACAAAACCTTTGCAAAGAGGCACTGACCATAGGTTTACAGGTGAGTTGAGGGCTCAGCATGAAGTATGGAATAATGCATATTCTCCAGCCAAATCCCAGGAACCAGTTCATTGACTTTGAGCCTTAAGGCATGTAAATATGGTTGGTCCACCCTGCTGAATTTTGTTTTGAGAACCACTCATTTGTACTTTTATTTATGGAGCTAGAAGACAGTATTGGAAAAATCTAATGAACTCTATATCCAAGTCTTGGAAAAGACTGGGCAACATTTGTAGGCAAATGACATTTCACTTAGCTGGCTCCTTGGACATTGAATGAGGACACCACATCCAAGTGACTGTCAGATTGGCAGTTTGTGTCAAATTCTTGCAGTTCTATTAGGAATGAATCAAGATAAGCATCAATGGCACAAGCTCTGCTTCACCAATATCAATGTAAAAACATCCTAGTGATCTCAAGCACTCAGACTGAGCAGACATTCTGAGAAGGGTGTATTGTCATTTACTGGGATTTAATTTCTGTCCAGAAACAGAAACATTCTTAGTGTGACACCTAGTGTCAGGAACAAACGCCTTATAGACTCAGACTCAACAGAACAAGGAAATAGCTGTCAACAGAACTGAAAACTCAAGCAACAAAAATTACAACAAAACATCAGAAACATGAACTAAAATCTAAAATACAGAAAATGCTGAGGATAATACGGTTTTGTTCTTGATAAATAAATAAATTAAAATACATATTGCTCATTCTCTGTACTCAAACCCAATTCTGACTTATTACTGGTTTAGTCAGCTCAGTATATTTTGTTCTCTGGACTCTGCTTATACAGCAACTACCACTGCCAAGTTTTATGGAAGTATTTCAGGTGTCGTTGTGGGATGTAAACTATTCCTGCTGACTTCAAAGGGCTCAAAAAGAAACTAGGGAAGCAGACTTTAGAGGTCAACATATTGACTTGAGCTATTGCTGAATTTGTATGTTTTTAGGTCCTCATGAAACAAATTCCAAAAAAAAGTAAAGATAATACAAGAATTAGGGCATGATGTTCAAAATGTTAAATTCACTTCAAAATTGAGTTAAGAGCACCTCAAGAAAGGTGTGGGGAAATGTCGCCAAATCATTTTCAAGTCAGCCATTCAGGGATGTGATTAATTCTAAATAGTAATTACAATTGATTAAGATCTGGCACTTTTAGGTTTAGATATGTTTAAACTTGGAGGGTAACACTGTTGGAAAGTGGACTTCATAACCGATGGTATCTTTTGACCAATATTTTTGTAAATGCAGGCCAAACACAAAGGGAAACATAGGTTTGGTGTCAAGTTTTTGCAAGCTGAAGGCTAATCTGGTAGTCAGGCCTCTGGAGACAGACTGATGGCTGGATTTCTTGATTTAGCAAAGAGGAATTATGTTTTGAGCAGGCACAGTAACATTTACTGCCATCTTCTGGAAATGCCTCTGAAGTACTCATGCAGGAAGCATTCAGAGCAATATCAAGGACTTAGCAAAGAGTTAAAACCACAGACAAATCACTGAATTGAGGTCAGCTCTCTTTCAAACCCAAAACCCTCTCCCAAAGCAGAAATTTTCCTAAACAAAGTTTTCATTTCATTTCATTTTCATTTCATTTCCACAAAAGATGACTACAATGGCAAATCCCTGAGTACTTATACATATCAGCTCAATTTCTGGACAACTACATAGAAAGCTCTTACAACAGCAAACTTACACCCATTCTGGAAAGTTCTGTTGAAAAAGACGCCTGTACAGAAGCTCATTGCCATGATTATATTGATCTGACCATTTCATTCTATGAATAAATGTAGTTATAATGCAGCAAAAACAGCAACCTCTACAATATTTCTACAAGCATTATATAAAAGGAAAGAAGCAAAACATGTCAGATTTCTACATTAAATACATTAAATTTATTTTTGTTTGTTTGTTTGTTTATATGAAAGTGGATAATTTATATTAATTGCCTCAATTAAGAAGTCTTTATTTCCTGGTTAGCTGGCTAAGTTCCTGGAGGGATTATGATTTTAAATGACCAGGAGTAATAAGTTCAAGGAAGCTGTTCTAGACATTAAAATCAAGGCTGTTATTAAATGTGTTTGTGCAAAGGAACCTGTGGACATAAAATCTATCTGCAAAATATTTGATGATGACAACATTAAAAATGATGAGAGCAAAATAAAATCTCATATCCTGAATTGCATGGAGTTACTTTCTCTTGTACTAAGGTAAAGAGAGACTATGTGGTAATTGTTCCCTTCTCACCATTCTGTTCTTTTTGTGCACGACACAGCAGATGGATCTGGTTTTTTCCACAACGGCAAAAAGCAAAGCAAAGTCAGGATGAAAAGCATCTACACCATCCACTGCTGCCAGCCTGTGAGGAGTCCACCAAAACAATAAAACAGACCCAGAATCTCCTTTCAGCATAACTTTGCATGAAATTGTGCTTCTCTAGGAATCACATGAGCTAGGCAAGCCATGAATGGAGGATATTGCAGGACTCTTATTCCCAAGGGCTGGAGAGCCCACCAAGTGCTAGGAGGGGTATTGGGTATCCTCACAGCTAATGCTGGTCCCCCAGTACTGGCAGAGCTTTCCATCGCTATGACAAATGGAAGTATAAGAACTTTTGTCTTCTTCAGTGCACTCATCACTTAAATGCCAAAGAGGTTAGGAAACATGTAAAGCAGGGCATAAAGACCTTTTTTTACTGGTTGCTCCCCATAGGTCTTATTTCATGAGTTCTTGATTCCAGCCAAAACCTCTTATTCAGCTATACAAGAAATACAGATATTCAGTTGAGAAAACTGAATTTTATTTCCCGCAAGCTATTTTAATTGGATGTGACTTCAAAAAAGACAGAACTGCAAAAATATTTTTGGTAAGCTTAAACTTACATCTGTATGCAAGATGTTCAGCAGAAATTAATTATCACAATTTATTAGGGAGCCGCCGGTAATCAATAAGGTGTCTGCTTCTTCCGTGTAACACATTTAATGCCTACTGCATAAGCAATGTGGAACACATTTACTCTTTAATTATGGTTACAACAGATTTATTCTGCTGCATCATTGAGCAATCAGTCATCTGTTATCTTCATGAATTTGAAATATTTCTATGACTACTAATGAAATCACAGAGCAGAAAAATAAGATCACAAAAGGTTTTGTATTTTCTCTGTAAGTTTGTTTTAAGTATTGTGACAGGTAAATTAATTCTGACTTGAAATCTTTCACTATTTTAAATATTTCTATAGATACCTTCTAATAGAGTGTATCATCAATGCAGTTTTTAAATGTTTGGATTCAAACGTAGAGCCTGAACAAAGAAACAGCTCAACTTTCACTTCAAAATCTACTTTACAGCAGACAAATAGTAATTTAACACAGAACATTTATTTTGAGAGGTCTTCTTCCTAGTGAAAAGAAGAAATTGCCAAAGGAAAGGGTTCAGTCACCAGAATGCCAGATTTTAAGAACATGTTTTCTAGAAATCATACATGAATTAATGGTGAGTAACCACTCACAGTGTTTAGTATGTATGACACACATTGAAGCCCCTATTCACTAACTCAGCTTAGTGCAGGCTGAAATATTTTCTTAATTTTTTTTTTAGAATCACTCATTAAAATCAGTGTCCAAGTGTCCAAGCTCTAACTGTGTAAAGATGCTCCATCATGTCTCCAAAATATATGCTTAGCTCTAAGAGTATGTTTAAATCTAATTAAATGTTCTTTAGAATCCACAGGGTGGGTAAAAATCCAGCTCATATAAATATAAAAAAATATTCCTGACATTCTTCCTGGCATAAATATTGCTAGAAAGAATGGAATATATATTTTACTTTTTCATATGGAACTTAAGAAAATTGTTTATTCAAAAACACCATTTTGAGAAACAGTATAAAACTTCTGTACTTTTCAAAATCAAACTTTTCAACTTCTTCAAATATTTTCACAATTTTTTCCAAATATTCCTTTTCCCCAAACTTGACATTGATCATGAACAATTTTGTCCCTTCCCAAACAGCATTTTTCAGTTAATTTATGTTCAAATGAAAAGAGTCATCCAGTTCTACTGGTATTTTAAATTTGCTCCAATTTGACTTTTCAAAATACAGAGATTTATTTCAAAGAAGTTAAAGCACAACTGTCAGGAGCGGAAAACTACAAAGCAGACCTAAAAATTAGAGCTTTGTTTAGAACACTGCAGGAAATTTGGCATAAGGGCAACTAATATCCTTAAAAAAATCTTGTTGACTTGATAGTACTAGTTACTTTAGCACTGCTGTGATATGTTCATACTTCCTACTTATGATCCTGGGTCACTGTAACCATCCACAATCCTACATGCTTTCCTTTTGAGGGGTGGAATTTTGCTTTTGTGAAATGCTTCTCTGTGAGCACCACTTCCTTGTTCTTCAATGCCATAAAAATCTTTTTCTAGAAATTCTGTGAAGCCTCTAAGCTAGAAGGGTCAGCTTAAATGGAAATGGACAAGAATAGTAGCATTCTTTGATTTTTTTGCTTTCTCAAACACATGGAGTGATACTGCCTACTACTGCCCTGTACACAATACGCAATAGTTCAAGAGGAATACTTGAAAGTACTTCCAACTGTTGCACTTCAGATATTGGTCCTTGTTGCTGGATGTTCTAGTGCATCTGGGCTGCTTATCACAGTAGTAATATGGTTTTAGTCTATCTCTGCTTGATGAGTCAAATGCTGTTTCCTTTTTGCACTGTTGAAACTATGAAATCATTGCATCATATATTGAGTTGGAAGGAACCCACCAGGGTCATCAAGACCAACTCCTGGACCTGTTCATGACATCCCAAGAGTTATACTATGTGCCTGAGAGTGCCATCCAAATGCTTCTTGAACTCTGTCAGGCTTGGTGCTGTGACCAGTTCACTGACCAGAACACTGGGGAGCGTGTTCCAGTGCCCAGCCACCCTCTGGGTGAAAAATCTTTTCCTGATATCTAATCTAAACCTTCCCTGACCCAGCTTCATGCCATTTTCTCCAGTTCTGTCGCTGGTCACAAGAGCAAAGATATCAACACCCTCACCTCTGCTTCCCCTCTTGAGGATGTTGAGCCCTTGAGACAATGAGGTCTCCCCTCGGTCTTCTTCAGGCTGTACAAACCACATGACCTCAGCCACTCCTCATTAGGTTTGCTCTTCAGACTTGTCAGCATCCTCATGGCTCTTCTTTGGACACTATAAGAGCTTAATGTCTTTTTAATATTGTGGTCCTCAAAACTGCCCTCAGCACTCGAGGTGAGGCTACCCCAGAGCGGAGCAGGACAATCCCCTCCCTTGCCTGGCTGGTGACGCTGTGCCTGATGCCACCCAGAGCACACTTGGCCCTCCTGGCTCCCAGGGCACCGCTAACCCATATTTAACTTGCCATCAACCAGGATCCCAGGTCTCATTCCACAGCACTTGTCTCCAAGCTCCTGTTCCCCAGACTATTCACTCAACCAGGGTTACCCCATCTCAAGTTCAGAATCCAGCAACAAACCACCCAAAAATTACATTCCTCCAGGACAGATCAGAAACTGCCCATAGGGCTTGCTGGTTTAGACTTTGATTGCATAAACGAAGATACTTTTAAACACCCTCTCAGATGAACATGCCAATTTTTGATCTGGGGAAGAATTCAGTCAGAACTGTTCTGCTCCAGAATTAGTCCCAGGACAGTGTTTCTGATGCATGTGCATTTCTATATAGGTGGTAGCCTTTGCTCTACGCACCAAATGCCATGTGCCTTTTGCAGCACGGCCTGTCAATGAATGCTGCACAGTGCTTTGTCCTTTTCATCTTTTTTACAGCTTCTTTCTTAGAGGCAAAGATGTAACTTTTTAGCTTTCAGAAAAGGTCACACAACAGCCATAAAAGAAGACTCTTTACATGGTACAGGTTTGTGAAAGGACTATCCAGAGTTTAGCTCACAATAACTTACTATTGGTTATTTGAGATTGTCAAGATATTATTTAATTTTTGCCCACTTTCATACAATCTGTCTTTACCACAGACCAGAATATGCAAAATGTCTTTAATCCTGTACTAAGAACTTAAATGGGGAAGGAACATCCCCCTCAGATTTCTGTCAAGGCTAGAGCCAGCCACCTGTCCTTCACAGAAACAATTATTCATAAAAGAAAAATTAAATGGATGTTGATTGAGAGTTAGCCTAAGCTAATGGTGTGATCAGACATTAATGTGACTAATGGTAATGGCCTCTCTGGATGAGGTACATGGTAATAGTGCTCCAGCTGCTTTGGCTTTGCAGAAACCAATCAGATGACTGAGAATAACTTTTCTGGTCATTCTTCAATTAATCTCTTTTGACTGAAGTAACAAAATTATAAGCATTCTGAAACTGCAGGGTAGGGGGTTATTACTATTTCTATAAGGCATTAAAGGACGCTTAAAATCTCCTTGGCTACTTGAAATTCAAATAATCACTTAACAGCTTCTCAGGACTTAGATTGCATAGCAGATACCTGAAACCACAGCCAGAGATGGCAATCCTCATTCAGAAAGAAAAAAAAAAAAGGCCATTGTAACATAAGAGTTGTATCATTAACTTGTTACATAAAACAACTATGTCTCAAACCCCGGTGCAGTTACTTAGCAATGTAAAGGTTACAACCAAAACCTGCAAGGCTATTAAATTAAAAAGGCATTATATTGTATTTCTAATATGCTCTCGATTATTTTTAACAAAGTATTTTGAACCAAAACTGCCTATTACTTCTCACTGCCCCATACTTCTGGCCTGGGTGTGGGTCCTCAATACCCCAAAGTTTCATTTTCAAAAAGTATTTGTCCTCAAATGCTTGATAAATTCTTCAAGAGTAGAGCTTCTTTTCACAGATTTAGGGGCACCATGAAATTTGGTCTAAGGTACAATCATTTAGTAATTGCTATGGTAAAGATGCTGACGGTTACAGATTACCAAGATAAATATTTTGCTTCACAGACAACGGATGTCTGAATAAAACTTTCCAGGGCTATAATATGGATGAATGTCAAGTAATGGTGTGAAGTTGGCATTTTTGATATAAAATTACTGATTTTTCTTTTTAATTACTGAAATAGCTAGTGGAACAAATTCCAGTGTAGTCTGGGGAAAAGTATCTTATTTTCCAAAATGCAATTGCTGAGATTAAGTCTGATTGTAGTCTGATTATATATACAAGGAAAATGCTACCTTCATGTTCAGTAGAGTGGTTTTGAAAGAAAACAGTGCTTGCGATGACCGTGTTATATCTATCCAGAAGTATCCATTAGTATTACATACTAACACCCTTCCTGAAGAAGGAAGGAAAAAGTGGCAACAAAGTTAGGATAGACCTGTGTAGGTTTTTAGGAGTATAACTAGAGACAGAAACAATATGTGGTAAAGCTGTAGCGGGTTAAAAAACATTGTGTTGAACTTGCCTGTTTCCCCATAAGTGCTGAAATTGCAGGAAAAAAAAATAATATAAAAAAGTAAAATGGAAAATATGTTCAGCGGTCTTTTATTTAGGCATCTTAACTTGCCATAGGCAGTTACATAATAATGCAAATGGGAAGATAGCCAAGGAAATCCCTTTCTGGTTTCCTTCTATTCCTTTTCTGCATGTGATTTGTTTTGCCTCTGGGTTGGGTCTTACATTGTGAAATCATGTGAGAAAAATAACTTTTTTTAGTGCAGAGTGTTATCAGATCAGGATTTTCAACACTTTAGCACCTATAACACCATATTACACAGACCAAAGTACCAGCCCATCAGAAAGTAAGAACGAGTTAGGTCCACAGCACACTTGCTGTGTTAGATCATTGCTCTGGAACATTTCCTGCAGAGAAGGCCAGTACAATTGCACTGAACCAAGCACAGACTGCCTAGTAAGCCAGAGCATTTTTTAGTGTGACCTGCAGCAGTACCTGGAATTTACAATTCTCTGTCAGACCAGCATATCCTCCCTGCTGCTTCACTGAAAGAGAAATAAGGATAAAAGATCAAAATATGTTATAATATTCTGGAATTTGAAATCTAGCATAGAAAAATTCTTCCCCTCATGCTTCAATCTAGTGAATAGGAGCAAACAGAGAACATACATCCTCTACAATTTAAACAAATGCAGCTTCACACTGGCATGGCCAAGTGCTAGGACTGTCCTCATTTGCTACATTTAAGCAATATGGAAAATCTCTACACTATGCTGTAGTTACTTCTCTTGCATATGCAATAGAAGCTTGACATGCTAAAGATCATGTAGTGATGTTGAATTACCTTTGTGCCTTTCTGGTCCTTTTTTAAGTCCTCATGAGAAGAAAAAAAAATTGTAAGAAAAAAAAACAACATTCAAGGAGACTGATGAGCAGAACAAAACACCTCCTCTGCTATACCTGCTGTTCTCTTCCTCAAAGCAGCCCTGGACTAGGAGAACCAAAATGCCAATTCTAATCAATTTAGGTCTAGCTGGCTATACAGGTCACACCTAACAGAGCAGAAAACTTGGCCTTTTATTTGCTGAATTAACTTATAAACACTGCATAGCTCAAGCAGCCTGGACTCAGAACATGATGCCACATCATCCCTCATCATGCAGTACCCAGAGGTTCTGCCCATGAATTTGAAGACACGCTGGGGATAATCAGATATTTAGACACCTATAAAACATTTGCCCCTTTCAGTAACTAAGAGCACTCTTTGCTTAGATAAAGTCTACAAAGGCTCACAACTGTGCCATTACCCACCAGAAAGGAAGAGAAGGGAAAGGGAGACAGAATGACATGATAATCTCAAGGATTTATTTTCTCATTGCCTCACATTACACATTATAATTGCACTAGATGCAGTAGAAAACGAAATAATTTTATATCATTTTTTTCCTGGGGAGGGTGCGTCTCTACTTCCCTAAATACAGGTATGATCACATCTTACCTTTGAAACCCCTCAATTGGGTCAGATCCCAAATTTATTTACTAGTTCCCTGCTGGGAAACTTCCACAATTAAATACTCATCTTAGGCAGTCCACTGAACAGGACCAATTCCAGAAGCTGAATATACATACAGTCCCTGAGATTCTTTCAAAAATGCAGTTGATCTTCACTTATCCCATGGACTTTACCACCTCACTTTAAAAATGTTTATGTTCCTGGGAATAACTATCTCCCATGAGAATGGTAAGCAGAATATGCTAATGGTTTCCTGGTGCTTCAGTCTAAACTCCATGCTGTCCATCAGAGCAAGATTCAGTTTTGAGTGTCTGATTTCTTTAGGGATTTTAATGTACTATGTTTAACACAAGTCATATTGCAAGCTGAAAAAAAGATTCCATTGGTTTCACTCTTGAGATTAATGTGATTGCAACCAGATAGCTTGGAAAGGGCAGTGGATGGAGATGTGAATATATCCGTGATACTGATAGAAGGAATAGTCCCTTTTTTAAAGGTAATTGTAACTTACAGAAAAAGCCATTAAGAACTATTTTTTTGATTTCAGAAGGAAAGAGCCCAGCTCCTTGCCAAGCTGATAAAATAGGATGGAGAAGACAAGGAGTAAAGTTTTTGGATTCTTAACTCTTCCATAAGAGTTTTAGATTTTGACCTAAAGATAAATGTTCTTCCCCATATTTGTGCTGATTATGATTTTTATCATTATATGTAAAGGCTGAAATGTTAATATGAAGCTTTGAGCAAAATCTGAAGAGGGGATGAGGAAGGAAGATGTTAAATGCAGAGACTGCTGGGAGTGGTTTATGAGGAACTGCTTTGGCAGCAGTTCACAGTAGATCAAGTGCTGAAAAACTATTTTTTGAAAAACTGTCTCAGACCATGTTCAGAAAGCACCAGAATGCAGTAAATGCTTCTATTGATTTTGCATTATTAAATCCAGAAAATAATCTACCTTTGCATGATATGCAATTTACTTGATTTAGTAGACTAATAATTCTGTCTCTAAGACCAAAATGAAAATCACAGTGATTATTCACTCTAAAGTAAGATGACTGCAGAAGATTATGTAAATTACTCAAGAATGTGTAAAAGCACTGTTTTTAAACTGTTAAGATGCTTCACCCTCTTTGCCAATATAAACTGTTAGTCCCTTGGGATCTATTATTTTAGCGTGCTGACAAAAAGGTTGGCAAGAGGCAATGGAGTCTTAACAGCGGTGAGACTTGGGTTGGAGCCATAATGAGCCTTAGAGGAGAGGGGAGCTGGGTCTTAATGATACATATTGAAACTGGAAGATCAGATGTCCTTTCAGGACATCAGTGACCAAGTGAGAGTTACATTGCATGCATTTGTGGTTTGACATCTACATTAAAATACAAAGTCATAAAACCTGAAACTTCACGATGGTACTCACCATAGCCCAATAGCGTTGATTAGGCAGAAATGAAGATGACAGTTGCTGTCCTTAAGGCAGCAATGTGACTTTCTCTCATGCAATGTATCTCTGTTGGGACGTATACTGAGATAATTATTACATCTTTAGTTTTTAATTTAAATCTGTTGGGTTTGCCTACAAAATCATCTAGCATGCATTCAATTCCTGGATACTCTACTAGAACATAGAATAAATATTACTGAGGACTTAATTACTTTGATGTTTTATCCAGTGTTCATAAACTATATCCTCATTCATTTTAACACAAACTCTCTTTTAAGAGACTATAATTAAATTTTACATCTGGAAACC
Source organism: Donacobius atricapilla (assembly GCA_013397315.1). Taxonomy (NCBI): domain Eukaryota; kingdom Metazoa; phylum Chordata; class Aves; order Passeriformes; family Mimidae; genus Donacobius; species Donacobius atricapilla. The sequence continues at coordinate 840,832 of WBMY01005720.1, forward strand.
AGATTTTTTTTTTCCCATCTGAAGTCCTGAACAGAAGTGACCGCATCCTTTGAATGCCTGCTCAACTCTTCTTTCCATCGTGCTTCACTACTGACCTCTAATGAGCAGTACGGAAACTGCCTGAGATTCTTAGTCCTCTACAGAGAAGAAATGTGCTTCCTAATACGGGTTTAGACTCTCAGAGTAAGCAGGAATGCTTGCAAGAGTTGTTGGGTTAGTTTCCAGTGCTAGCCTTTCTAAGAAGGGGCTTTCCAGAGGAACATGTCATACAACCAGGAAGTGGTATTTTTTAACCACTGTAAGTTAGTAAAACATCTGAGATACTAGCAGATTAAAACATATCTGCAAACATGGTACATGATACTCAAAGTCTAGAGTGCTCCTAGAATCAGGTTTGCAAATGCTACATGAATACAGTGAAATCTGAGTATTTGTGAGAAGCAGCTTTATTGTATATTGTAAAAATAGCACACTGTTGAAATAGTCTCACGTACCTCACTCTTGGTATGTGCTTGACTTGTCAGGAATTTTACTCCTGACGAATACTGTATACTATGTCAAGCACATGACATTGAAAATTATGTAAGACTTTGAAAGTATTTTATAGACTCCAGATGGTGAATGTATTTTTATTTTCGTATTTATATTAAATGGCTGTCAATTGTATTAATGTTCTGTTTACCTCTCATCCTAGTTTACAACATAGTTGATATTCCATAATTTGACAGTTTGGTAAGAATGCCTAGGTTAACAGCTCTTACAATTACAGTAATTACAGTACTTCCATCTTCAAACACTGTTAAGGTTATAGTTTTTTTTTTTTTTTTCACTATACAACTATATTTACATTATACTAAAAGAACCTCCATGTAATGGTAAAAATAAACCAAAAATGTTTCCTTGACCCAAACAACTTCAAATATCCAGGGACTGACAATGTTGTTTAATTTGGGGAATTTTTCCAGGACTCCCACATATTTTCATCCAGGTTTCCAGGAGAATTTCACTAGCTGTAGTGGTTTTTAGCAGTCCAACACAAAATTTCTATTTCTAGTGACTGAGAAATTCAACTCCCAGGAAGAATACAGTATACCTGAAAATTGCTACAAGGTATTTCCTAAGTTGCTGACAATAATCACATTTAGAGGATCCAAGATAAAAATAATATTTAAAAAAAAAAAAAAATCCAAGTTTTCACAGTTTCAACTGCCACCAACAAAAGGAGAACATTGTATTACTCAAAATAGTCTGGTGATAATTAGTAGAACAAGAAGCTTTTTTAAGAAGAGACGGGGGAATACCAGCACAAGTGAATGACAGGGTCAGTTGTGCGCTATGAACTCCCACAGAAAATATGGTGAAATGAGGGTAAAGTTGCACTCTCTCCCAGAGGGCTGCAGCCACCGTCCCCCACCAAAACCAGATGCTGCAGTAAAAACCATTTTGCAACAGCCTCAATGGGGCTCTGCATGCCATTATTCTGGAGTAAGCAGTCATAACACAGTATTATTCCAGAAGTGCTACTGAGTTTTAAATTCTTTATGTCACTGCATTATAATTTTCCTCTACTGAGAGGCTGTAGGCAGTTTTAAACTTATGTACAGATTGGGAACTGGTAAAAGTCATGGGAACAGCATCATGTTACTTGTACCTCTGGGAAAAGGACAAACAACACTCTGAAAAGACACATATTAAGGAGGTCTCTGTGAACACAGCATGAAGACAGACAGTGAAAAGTGCTGAATGACTCAGTAGGAACTCAGAACATGCTTTTCCCTTGGTGCTGCCTGTTTAGGAAGCACAGAAAGGCGTGGACAGATATTTTTTTCTGAACTATCTGAAAAATTAATGCTAACTGAAATTAATGCTTTCCAATTAATGCCGCGGTGTTGCACTGCAAGACTGCAGCAGTACTCAGCTGTCACGGCCACTGTGTTACGCTCTCTGTGCTTCAATAGCAAGGCTTCACCAACACTTCACACAAGTGTTTGCTTCACCCCAAGGTGGTGGTAGACTCTTACCTATCCACTGAACCTGGGCAGGAACTGAGTCACAATAGGAGAAGCTTCAGGACCTGCCAAGTCTGCACTCTCGCTGCACTCAGCAGGAGCTTAAACTAGCAAAGAGAGAATCACGTTTTTCCTCAGCCTCAAATTGAATATTGCTGCTGGGTAGAAATCTCTTCAGAAAAACTTCAAGAAGTTTTCTAACCGCTACCCTGGATTAGTTTGGCTAGAAAACAAATGAGCGGGTTTATGGCATTATAATTGCAAATGTAAAACCTCTAAAATTTGAATTATATTTTTTACTTCCTTTGAGACAAAACACATATTCACAGAAGAAAACTAGCAAGGTTATAATTACTCTCAAAAACTTCACAATCAAGTAACAAGCAAAAACCTGAAAAATTAACATAAAAGAAGTGTGCAGGCTATGTGCAATATATCTCATAATTAGTATATAAAGAGAGTAACAACTTTTAACATATTTTTGGAAACAACAAAAAAATAATTCTGCCCATACTACAAATAACAGCTGTGTTATATGTGAGAAAGATATAAATTTCATTAGTGTTTTCCTAATTTTCTGAATAGACCATAAAAACAAAAGTTAATTCTCCTTTCATTTTTAGAGACTGTTTAATAGCACTATAATGTTTTTATATATTTCTCCAAAGCTCCACATTTTTTCAGTAGGTGAATATTTTATGTTGATGAATCCTAAGAGTATTCATATTAATATATCAAAAAACTCTTGATTAATACTCTTAAGCAAGATATTTTTTCCAAAATAAATAAAATTTCAATCATACTCTTACTAAAAGAGTAAGCAGCACTATATGGATGTCCTAAAAAGTAACCAGATGTTCAGCTAGAATAAATAGGACTTATTTGTTGCCATAGAGGCAAAAGACTAATTCCCTGAGTAGTGTCTCAGGACTCAGTAAGACACTTGAGAGTAGATGGGATGTTAAAACTCCTTGGAGGAAAAAGAAAACCTATAGATAAAACACTGTCTTATATCGTGTAAGAAGAGCAGAGAATGTAGCTGTGCAGGCAAACACAACTTAGGGATTTCAGTGCCTGCCCCATGAAGAATGCTCACTGTCTGTTAAAAGCCCATTGTAACTTACATCTGCTGTAAGCTCAAACTAACTCATGGTACTAGTTTTGGGAATTGCAACCAGAAATAACATAAAGGAGAATTTCATCTCTGGACAGAGTTATGGGGTACAACCTGAGCACTGTCAATGGCTTCCTAGATAGTGGGGTAATATATAAGTCCCTAGAGAAGCTGGGGTTGCAAAACCCTCTCTGCTCTCAGCCTGGAAAAGATACAAGACTATTTCCATTTCCAAGGTATGAAAACTGGCTTTTCAGTTTGCAACCCCATTTAATAGTCCCTAGTAAAATCCCAAAAAGGCACTGCCATTATACAAAACAGAAATAAATCTGGTAAAGAGGTGAGTTAATGTTTAATTGACAACAGTGTCAGAACATTCTTTGTATACAACAAAATGTAAGACATTCTTCCACTTTGAGAGCCAAAAGTGATCATACAGATGGACAAATACCTTCCTCTACCAGAGTGTCCACGGTCTACACTCATCTTCATCCCAGATAAAACTTTCTGCATTCTGACGAGTCTTCTTCTGATCTTTGACTGTAAGCAGCCCAGATCACCAACATCATGCAAAATGAATCCAAGCCTCTTCCCTCTTCTAATCCCAATGTGGTCCTAAGGTAGTTTCTTAAGAGAACCATAGAAATTATCCTTAAACAGAAACCTGAATGTGTCAATATAACATCTTTAGCAAATACAGAAGTCTTTGGGACTCTGTTGTGGAGAAAACTGTGTAGACCAGGACTTGGGCAACTGCATCAGGTTTCTGAGTCTCAGACAGGAAACAGCCTGGACACTTCTAGCACAAAGGCCACTGTCTAAATTTGAAGCAAACTGGAAATCTCTATTAAACCTTCACTTGTCCCATCATGATTTTCTTTTCTTGCAAAAGCCCGACTAAGAGACACAACTGAAAAGAGGAAAGAGCATATCTAACACAAGTGTTCAGTATGTGATAATTTATTCATCTCATTATTTTATTTTTTTTTCTCCTAATGTTATAGCATAAGGGTAATTTCTTGACAGATGAATTACATAAACATTGATTTAAAAAATAATTTCTCTCATTAAATTGCATTTATCCAATTACCCATTAAAGTGACTTGTAATGTGAATGCACATTTCTCACATGACATTCCAAAGAAATGAACTGGAAAATGGCACCTTGCCAAAATGGCACATTCACACATTTGATAATAGAATTGAAAGACAAAAAAAAAACCCAACAAAACCAAAACAAGCACAATCCCCCCCAACCAAACAAATTAAAAAACCAAAACAAACAAAAAACCTCCAAACCCCAAACAAACAAACACCAGAACCAAAAACTAGACAAAAAAAAGCCCCATACTAACAAACAAGCAAAAACCGACGAAAAACCCATGGGAAAAAACCCACCCAAAACCAAATCCCAAACAAATCCCCAAACTATTGCCAGCTGTTTATATCAGTTTTTGTTTACTATCTCAGAATCCATGATGGTTTTTTGAACTCATTTATCTAGAATAAAGTAATTTTGTCCTTCAGCAAATGGTGGTTAATCAGAAGCCTGAAAAACACTCTACTCAGTGCCCAAAAAGTAGTTTGAACAAGAGGAGTTCTAAAGAGCAGAAAAATCAGACTCAGATCTGAGCCTCCTTCAAAGGACACTGGAAACAATCTCCCAAATCACTCTGCATTGATGGGTGCAGACAGACCTACGTGGGCTCTGACTGCGCAGAGCATGGTGTGGGCCCAGCATTCTCATAGGAACCTAAGAACAATGAGCTGGCTCCAGGCCACAGAGCAACAAAGCTGTATTAGTGCAGCTCTGTGCCCCAGTTATCGTGCAGTAGCAAGAGTCAGAGCTCATTAGCTCAGGAACTGTGCTAAGCTCATTTATACACACAGTGTCTTCAAAACTAAGCTGCTAAGTCTGTGAAATGCTGAACTGTATTTGTGAATCTACTAGGTCAGACTGCATCTCTGCACTTAGTGCCACCTCTCAGCAAGAAGATTCTCCTCTGACCTCAGCCATGGTCTGAGGCAGTGCTAATTGACTCTACAATCTAAACATCACATAGGCAGCTATACCTCAGAAAAAACCCTGACCTTTTATCCCTATGCATACAACAGGCCCACTTAAAACCTTTCTACTAATACGAAACATGTGACTACAATTAGTCTTTTATTTTTTGGTCAGTATGGGTACTCAAAATAGTCTCTCAAAAAAGACTCAGACTAAAGAGTAGTCTCCCAAAAGAGATGAGAAATTTTAAATACAGAGGCTGAGTCAGTGGAGATATGTGCAGGTATCATTGTGCAGACCTTATGCCCTGTACATTATAGATCTTTTCCCATTCCCTTGAGTGACCTGACTGTATCTGCTTTGTTTTGGCACAAAAGCAGAAATCGCTCTTTGGTGCTCAGCTGTACCAACAATGAGCTAGGAATTGTTCTCATTTATGACAGCCTTCTGAGTATTGCTGAAAGAGTTCTGAGCTCCCCAAATCTTCATGTTACTTCCACTGTCTTCCTAGAGCTACTCTTCGTTAATACAGGTGCTCTGGTTAAATAACACTAAAGAAGGTCTTTCCCATTCCAGTCCTGTTGGGGTTGAATCTTCTCCATAACGCTACTTTGTCAAATCTGCTTTGTATCTCTAGGCACATACAGGCCAGCCAGGTGATCAGGCCTATGCTTCTGGATTTGAGAAGCTAAACCATCTCCCTGTTCACCTTCTCTTTATTCTCAAATCCGGAGAGGCTTTGTGAGCAGGGAGACACATATTTGCTTGATAGCCAACTGTTCAGATCATCTCTGGTGACTTTATCTACATTATCTAGGAGGTGGCTCAACCACATTACTGGAGGCAGAGTCATCTGAACTTCTTCACGCATGCCATGTTCTGAAAGCAGTACAGGCACACCTTCACTATCCACACCTACAGTTTGGCTCAGCTAGAGGTTCTCTGATTTCCATGGCCAATGAAGCTTTCCCCTTTTTCCAGTCATATCTTGCATTACTGTTTGCTGGATTTTCTTGTTCATTAATTATATTTACCATGTTTCTGCCTATCCAACCCCTGAAAAACTGAGATTTGATAGTATGTTGAAAAAAAAAGAGGAGTGAGGAAAGAAGACACACAATTGTATTTCTATTAAATGTGCACATTTATGAGCAATACACTCAATAAAAGGAGCAAAATCTACCATGCAACAAAATTATGTTCATACCATTATTCCTTATGCTCTCAGGCTTACTGAGATACAATTTAGCCACAAATGAATTGTGCCCATGGGTCCACTGAGTCATTATCTCAAGTTGGCGCTTTTGTCACATCTGTTTCAGTCAAGCAACATATGCATCACACAATTCTGCTTCGGAGTGCTTTGGCATGATTGATTTCTGTGACACAAACTCTGTCACTGCTGCCAGGTTTGTGGTGTTCAGGTTTGTGCTGTCTGTTTGGGTAGGAGATAGCATGAAAGCTGTATTGCAGCACAGCTACTTTTGAGGGGACTCTTCCTTGCAAATCAGCTCGGTATGACCCTCAGGCAACTACAACTCTTTTTTTCTGAGCCAGCCAAGGAAAGTCCCTTCTCTGCTGCAGTGAACTGTCACTATTTCAGCCTGGCCCCATGCCAGTACAAGCCTATAGGATCCCACGCACTACATCTTTTCCCATGTCCTCAAAATGAAGGGTTTGAAACAAAAATACTAGACTTGCTCTTGTTTATTCAGAGAGTCTTTTCTGATTCCTTGGACAGAACTACTGATGCTTCCCTCAAAATAACAGAAAAATTTTGGCTGGAAGGGAACTTTCGAGGTTATACTGTCAAATACCATCCTCAATTCACAATTGCCTGCCTATTATGTCAGGATGACTCTTAACACTGAAACGAATTACAAAATTTGTATTTGTACTATCATGATTACAAAATATTAACTTAGCAAGAGGATCTAAAGCAGGAAGAAAACAATACTGCATGGAACTAGAAATAAATAACAGAATGATTTATATAAATTATGTTAGACACAATAGGTTGTTCCCCTTTGCCTTTGGTGCCAAACAGTTAATCTCCCTCCCAGCTCTGATGCTTCTAATGCCCAGAAGAATTGAACATACTGAACTCTTGAAAACACTTAGCATTCTTTTGGTTATGTTAATTTAAAATAAGTAAATGCTAGACAGAAGCAAAGACCAAAATAAAGACAATGGAATATCAAGATTTTCCTAGAGGAAAAAATAATGAATAGCAGAATACCTCTCTCTAGGGAAAGAAAAGTTGTATTTCTAGATAATTATGAAGTTCTTAATAAAAACAGATTTCTGTTTTGTGAAATTAGAAGTATTTAATCACCTTTCTAACTAAAGAACATGCTATTTAACATAAAAGGGATTTATATTAATACCATTACACTCCCTATGACATGAATACAGCACATACAGATGGCAAGATTTTTTAAGGGGCTGGATGATTTGTCAGTGACTCAAGAATAGTCACTTGCTGAGCCAGCTGAAGGTAACATGAGCACTCCAGGATCCCATGCCAGGGCATAACCCAATCACCTACAAAGATTAGAAAGGAATGTTCCTCATATGTGCAGTCCCGAGTAGCTGGTTCTCTGTAGCATAGATCTTGATACTTTTTTTTAACCTTTTCCTTCAGCAGAAGCTTATTACTGTTTCTAAACTAGGTGTACAACAGAACTGATTCTGTATACTAAATCTTGTCCTCTTATCTTTTTGTTGTTATAGGATTCTTTGGTGAAAAAGAACAAAGTCCTATTATATATTGCATTTCAATATGGAGATGGCTTCCAAGGTAATTTCATTTATATTAAATATATTACTTCCAATTTATTTTCATGATCCACCAGGCACTGCAAATAAGAATGTTATACAAAATAAAAACGCATAGCTTTACACTCAGACAAATAAGCTCAACATAATAAAGATATTCAAATTTATAAAAAATACGGAAGACTTCCTTGGTTATAACATGCAAGTATGTATTTTACACTATTTAATTGATTGTACTTACTAAATAACATGATTTAAAAGCCACCCTTCAATGCTGTAGGCATCACTGATAATATTTTAAAGGTTTCAATAATACATAAACAAGATAATAAACTCTCCTCAGACCAAATCACATAATTCAGTAACAATGTAAAGTAAACAGATCCTCCTACTCCCCAGAGCCTCCATATTGCCACAGGCAACCCGCAATGAAAATCCAGCTACTCAAAGTCACAGGGCCGAGCAGAAGGGCAGTTTTGCAATCAGTCCAGGAAGGTCAGATCTTTTACAGATATAAGAAAAGAAAGGGGAAAAAAAAAAAGAGTAGTTCACCTGCCCCTTTCTCTTTTTATTCTGACTTAGGACAAGTTCCTCCTTTGGCAGCATAGGTTAGCATGGGATGGAAAACTTTCCAAGACACACCTTGACATATGTAGGTCAAAATAAACTCGTCAGCATTATTTTTAAAACTTGTGAAGCTCTATGAGAAAATTTTTATCAATAGCCTGTCTATAGAAAGGCTTTAATAAACAGATATGTACACACATATTTAAACTCACACACAAAACCACGACATACAAACTCATACATAAAGACTGCATACAAACTGTGTTTGAATCTGAGCTATTATACACTGTACAAACAAAAACATGGTATTTATATCCTGCCTTTGGAATGATATGAAAAAAGAGAGAGCCTAGAGTGGGCTGCATTGAAAGAATGTGTGAAGGTGACAGCAAAGACACTCACTTTGTTCATCATGTCTTGAGGTACACTTCTTTCACTACAGGATCCTGGGATAAAGCAAAGATAAAAGTGGGCAGAGCCACGTAAAGAATGACACTCCAAGTATGCAAAGGAGTTTTTTTGTTTGACTTGACCTCTGTGCGGGTTTTCCCCATGGGGCAAGAATGGTCTTCCAGTAGAGATGCAAACATCATTTCCCCTCTCACAGAAATAAAACCTCAGACCCTCACCTGCTTTCACAGAGAGCAAGATCCTACAACTCCTTAGCCCATTTCTGTCACTGTGTTGTAGTAGTGTGGCTCCATTCTCTTCTTTTTCATTAATCCAAATGGAAGTGGCAGCCTACTTTGAAGAAGAAAAACAGACTTAGCTGGTCTGTACATGGATGCTACAAGTGGAGGAGCTACAGAATTAGTGATTCAAAACATGCACTCAGTTCTGTTGTGGGGCTACCCATCACCCGTAGGTTGCTCTCATTTGTGATAAGAAATTTTGCTAAGAAACGCCATGGACTTCTGGATTAGGCAGGTGACTACCTGTCTTCCCTTTTTGTTATAGCAACATCCTCCAACCAGACCATTGATGGCCCCTGATGGGTCTGTTTGTCTAATGGAATATTAATTCATAGAATCATAGGATATCCTGAGTTGGGAGGGACCCACAAGGATCATAAAAGTCCAGATCCTTAGAGTAATTAGCTGCTTATCAATACACAGTGCCATCAATCTACCTTTCCTCTCAGGTCCACTGCACGTGAACTTCTCAGATGCCATTTCTTTGGCTTCCACACTCCCCTTAACATCTCAGTATTTTCCCTTTTGAAACAAAAAACATCTCTTCCCCAAGATTATGTTGGACACACCATGTTTGCCAGCATTACAATAATGTCAGGTGTGGGTATGTTCTACTCCTTATCTTAGTTCTTAGGACATGTCCTCCCCATGTAGAGCAAGTTCTCAGTGTGAAGGAGTCTCTGCTACCTTGTATTCTTCTGGTCATGTCCACTCAACACCCTCATTATGGCTTACAGTTGGATTTCATAAAAAAGTAATTAAAGACAGTTGAATCAATTCAGTACAATATATTTGGGTTTAAGCAATAAAGTATTGTTTGGGTCATGTTTACCCACCTGAGGACAAAAAATTCCCTAACTGTACTTGCCACTTCTCACTTGTCCCTTTCCTGCATCCCCACCCTTCTCAGCTCCATCCCAAAGTCCAAATACCTTTCCATTAATGAAACATTTTGTTTTGGATGTACCAGCATGCAAAAGGTTCACAGGCTGTTTTTCTGAATTAACATTAATGTCATTTTAGTAGCCAGTCATGAGTAAAGCAAACAGGTTCTTGAAATAAGATATCTTCTTTACAACATTAGGCTCAACACTTCACTACTTAATGTGTTGTGATAGGTGTTGTAGGTTCACATTACTATCTTCCTCTACATCTGCAATGAAGTCTCACAGTGCAGTGTAATTGGACCTTCACAATGTCACCTTCCACCTACTGGCAATGGATAATGGCACTGTTTGTAAAACACCTTACTACAAAGAATTCAGTAGCCTGATAAATTCTAAAAGATAGACTTTGTAAATAGAAGTCAGTGGAAATTTCACCACTAAAAAATGAATATGAATTTGCATTAGAGAAATACATATCAAGAAGTTTGAGAAAAAAGCATCAGAATTTGAAGTCTTTTATCAAGATGAAGATTTAATGGTAGCTTGATCTTAGGCTCCAGAGGCAAGTACGTTCCAACCAGACAACATAATTTGAGGGCTGCAAGAATTCTCTATGGCCAGAGAATTTACAGATGTAAATCAGTAAAGTTTACTGAAACTTAGAGAACTACAGTCGGTATGATCCAAGTCTATGTGCCATTCAACACTACCTTGGAGCCAGGATAGGAGCTGTGCTTATGAATTTCACACAGGAAACAAAAAAGAAACAAAGGGCAGATTCTGTTGCTGGCATTGCTCCATTCAGCTGTCTCTCACTCATATTGCTGGAGCAGCTAAGATCAGAAGAACTATACCATCACAATAAAAGACAGGCTCCCCCTCCCAGCCAAGGAACACATCCTGTAAAGTCAGCACAGAGGACCACAAATGGATGGTCAAGGAGTATTAGGAAATGGTACCATCCCATTGATTACAGTGCACCATTCCTCACCATAGGCTTTTTTTTTTCTTTTTTTTGGGGCGGGGGCAAGAGTTTTAAGGTGGTGTGTGAAGAAGAAAGAAGAACATTGAAGAATGTACATCAATGCTTATTATAAGATACAACATATGAGCAAATGAAGTCAGCATCTTAACTGATGAGAAACAATGACTTCAATCCTGATATGGAAAGTCAGATAGGCATCTGTCAGCTTGTGGAGCTGGGACCCACTCATGCTCTGAATTCCAGTCTGTTATTTGTGACTGGATAATATTCAGAATTTGGCACCCTGCCTCCGTTCCACACAAAGCAAGGGAATGAAAGCTGAAGGCCCTCAAAAATGCAGGAACTTTTATATGTGTAATGTTAAAAGGTTCTGCCTGAAGAACTTTTTAGCTTTTTTCAAACTTGCTATTTTGAATGTTAGCTTTCCTGGACTTTGCCTTAAATTTGACTAGTTTGACTAATGAGATGAAAATGGGAGCAGTTTCAAAGTTCAGAGTCATCTGAATTATCACGAATGAATGATAACTCTTCAGTGTAACTGATCTTCCATAGCCACAAACCAGAAAATTTTCCATTGGAATGATAGTGCACTTCCATGGCAAAGTAGTCTCTCCCCGTAATCTACAGGATACACTATCATGACCGTCACACCTACAAGATACCTAAATTTTAAGGTGAATTACTAGTATGTGCTCCTCAGAGGAAAACACAACCTTATACCTGGTAGATGGAACTGGCAGCTGAGACTTTATGTAAATAGGCTCTTGACAAATGGGTATTCTGACTTCCTGTTCCCAATCAATTTAAGTCTAACACAACTGACCCCCACTCCCCAATTTGGTTGGCTCTTGGACTTAGCCTTTGTTCCTGCCTAATTCAGACTACTTCAGACACACACACACACACACACACACACACACACACACACACACACACAGAGACACACACATTTATTATTGTTTACATATTTTATCACAGTAAATATTAATTACATGTATTTAATCAAAGACATTGTTTCCAGTTTGCTTGCAAACAGACTTGCTTTGGCTGTGTCATGTCAAATAGAAGAAGTCACATATTTCTGTGTCACAGACTTTATTCTTCTAATTACCAAATACATATCCCCATCCTCTCACTGTGGGGGGACAAAATTAATAGTACAGCAAGTACATATACTGCTGCCTTGAATGTTCAGTACTGCCAAGTGTTTTCTTAAGTTAGGCTGCATCTAATTTAAGAAGTTAAACAAGAGTTTAGCATGCATAACTACTTCAAATAAATTAAGTAATTGCTCTTTCAGTTTGAAAAGTTTAGAAAAAAAATTGGCTTTTACTTGTCATTAAGTGCAACCATGAATGAACCTTACCAGTCCAGTAATTTTTAATAGAAATTTCTGAAACTATTTTAGTGAAATGCACAGGAAAAAAAATTTAAAAACCACAACCAATCAAAACAAACATAAAGCCCAGGGGCTACGTAAACAAAGAGCAAAATGAACCACTCTCGAAAGTGTTCTGCTCAGTAGGAGGGCAAGATGTACCTGTGGAGAACTGAAGCAGATCTAATGGAAGCATTACAGCTGGCAGAAAATGCTCATTGCAGAATGTTTTAAAAATACACAAATTTAAAAAATAAGTATTCAAATACATTATTTCCAGTCATGCAGTAAAAGCTAACCAGACAGAAAATATGAAGAAACTTCATTATCTATCTCAAGAATCATGAAATACAGTGAATTTTAGACCAACTCCTCTCAGATCTGTCCACATCCTACTCACATCATCAAGCTCCAAAGATTAATGAATAAAACACAGAACAATTTATTACTAGGTGACTTGCCTAATGAATATAGGATATTGAGTGTGCCAAGGGACTATGATTAAATTACACTTCTTCGCTGAAAAGTGAAATAGGCTTAGAGAGAAATAGAAATAGTTTTTTTCATGAAAGCAGCAACCTCAAGCTGTATTCTTTCACCTTGTAAAACAAAGGACCAGGTGAGGGTTTAGAAACACTAGCACTAACTGATATATTTAAGACTTTGTCTCTACACTAAGAAGTCCCATTTCTTGTGGGTTTTTGGGTATGTGGTTGTGCTTACCCTAGGCAGAAATATTCTCTAGAGCCTGAGAAAAACTCTCAGATATGAGAGCTCATGCTACAGGTTATTCCCCCAGAATTACTAGCAAAGAAAGAACATGACAGAGTTCCAGCACTTAATCAGTTCTAGTTCACTGAAATGTGTAATCTTGAAGTGAATACTATCATCTTATTTGCTGCCTTGCCCCTTTACTACAGCCAGACTGTAACTAGCTGTGGAGGATCCATAAGTAAGCGGCCTGGACTGGAAAAGCTTCTTACAGGGCAAGCTGTATCAATTACAGCTCTTTTAAAAAACAATACTAGCTATTGGTAATCTATTTTTTGCAAGTGTTCCCAGTTTCTAAATTCTTCTAAATTCAGCTAAGGGAAGTCTCTCCGGTTTTTTTTCTGGAATGACAGAGTATGTAAAAGCCTCTCAAGGCCACAGAACCTTTCATATGTTAAATACACTTGAGTGTTATTCATTTATAGCTGAAGATACAAAGTTCACTAGAGAGGAGTTAGTTCCTTAATTTGCCAACAGGATGACTAATGAGCAAGTACGTGCTGGCCAGAGCATGGCAGCCATTCAGCTATGCACTAACCAGACAGTACACACTATCTGAATCCACAGGGATGATCACAGTTCTCAGTGGAGGATGGGAGGCTACTGAAGCAGAGGTGGGAGAGAGTTTAGGGAAACAAAGGAAACAAATCTTCAGGAATTTAGGCACCACATACCCTGCTGCTCCTTGGACAATTTGTTTTCTTTCCTGATGTGGAAAATTCACAGAATTATTTTATTAGACAGCATGAACTAACAAGAGTAGTTCAGACACAGCATCTGGGGTAAGCAGCTATTGATGATGGCTGATTTCATAAGATTTCATAAGATTTCCAGGTTGATTTTGGAAAGCTCCCAAGTCACTCACAGAAATGTACCATCCATCAGGACAATTTATTAAATCCATTGCTATTTCTGTTCATCTATTCTTCAAGCTTAAGAATCCTAAATTATGGCCAATAGAGGTTTTTGCTTTTTAAATAAACAAAACTCTAGAACTTCTAACTAGAAATTTCTGCTATTTAGATAGCTCTTTTAATATCAATAATTTTGCTCCAGCAGTTTTATCAAATGCAATTGTAGGCTACAGAGCTTTATGGTTCTTTCTTGCTTTTGCTAAACAATGCAGATATCTTGAAAAGAGCAAGCAGTACATTGGCAGGAAAGTAACTCCTCCTTCTTATTTTTCTGCTAATTTCAGGGGCATGTATGATGACATGGGCTGGGAATGGCTCACTAAGCCTCATTTGCTTGTTGTCACACTAATGAGGATTGTATTTAAATCTAAGATAATTGAAATAATACTGATCCTGGTTTGTTGTAGTCTTTACTTGTAGTGTAGTACTATTTGAGCTCCATCCGTTGCTCTCCTTCTGAAAGGTATGACTTCCTTTATAGAGGAATAATAATATAAAGGTATTAAACCTTACACGGCTTATTTCTCATGCTCTTCCAAGAATACACATTATAACTCTTACAGGTGCACAAATAAATAGGTGGGCATCTCATGCCATAGGAAACAAATCCACTTTTTACTGTGTTGGTACACAGGGACATTACAAAAGGCATCACTTAAATTCTAAATATCTTCACAGTTAATGCAAAATCCAATCGTCAGATGAAGAATCTTGCTCTGAGAAGTTTGCTTCATTCTCAGCTTTGATAAACTCACAGGGATCAATTTACCTGAATCAGACCTGGCAAAATCTGCAGTAAGACCTCCAGAATCCAAGCAATGCTGTAACAAATCCCAGACTACTGGGCCACACTGCTGATCCAAAGGGCAAATGCTATTTGAGTTACTCCTCAGTGAGGTCCATCAAATCAGCTGAGAGCAATGAGAACAAGCTTTTGACCTACATTTTACCTTAGCAATCTAAAACCAAACTTCAGTTCAGCTTTAGCTATGTCTGAGCCAGATGTACTTCGCCTGGCTCAAGTTCTTTGTGTCTTATATTCTGGATAATTACATCGCTCTGAATGCCTCTCAAATAAATGGCTGCCTTCTATTTGTCAGTAACACCAAATATTTAGAAAATGTTCTAGCATTATATAGGAATGCGCAATCATAATAACAGGTGTCTACTGCCATAGAAGTACTGTTAAAATAAATAAATAAATGAGACATTTCCTCATTAAGAATAATCAACTCAACTACACCTTACTTTACTGCAGATTCAACTAGTTATAAGTGGAACACCAACGCAGAAAATGCAGTTGTTTATGTTTGGATAAATGAAACATTCTTCACCCTCTCTTCTCTCCCCCTCTACCCGAAACACCCCATCTGTTTCTCCACAAGTGGTTAGTGAAATTTGGCTGATAAATGCAAATGTCTGGATGTTGATTCTTTGAACTGCCTGTAACCAGAAATATGATCAGCAGTTCAAGTGTCAACTTGATAATCCAGAAAACAAACAGTAAAACATGTTCATCACTCTCTTTGCCTTATATTCACCCAAGGGACTTTTTTAAACACACCCTGATGGTGGGAACACCTTTTCTAACTGGCTAGCGAGGTGCATAGTTCACTCATCATGCATGAAAGAAGTATTATCTAAGCAATAAAAAACTTTAAATTCTAAATGCTTAAGTTTTCAGTAAAAATCTTACACATTCTTGGAGTTTTCAACATGGTATTTTTAACGCCATCCTGACAATTCTCTACCTCTTTTCAATGCAGTGTATTAGGACATAAAATAATTTTTCCACTCTTGTTGGAGAATGGGCTTTCACTTAATAATCAATTGAAACTCATTTATTAATAAGAAATATATAATTGAATGGACAGCTGTATGTCAGAATGATCAACATGAATAACAGGGACACCAACAGAATGAGGATAAACCCTTTAAGCCTTCAATTATTATACTTCTCCATACAAGAAATGTCACAGCCTATAAGCAGTACAACAGATGCCTTCATGATGAATTCAGATAAAAAACTCTGAATGAAAAAAAAATCAGAAAAATATAACACTGATTTTGGAACAAGTGAAGGGGGATTTAAAATGTCTTATTCAGCTATGATACAGGAAGTGAAAAATAGAGGCCTAATCTAACAGTTCCTTTAAGAAGGTGTCACTCACTCTTTCATATTAATACTTTTCACTCAGCATCCCATTTCACTGTTAAAGATAGGTCATGTATTTGCAGTTCTTTCAGAAATTAGGAGATTAGACACTGAATTCTCTTCTTCTGTAATTGTTTCATTGCTGCTTCTGCTTATCACCTTGGACATGTTTCTTTCTGTCGAACAGCAGAGTCACTGTGCTTGAATGAATCAGGACAGCAAAACAGCTGTGACTGCACTAATGCAAAGGTATTTATGGAAACAAAATGCACAGTGAAAACATGCATTTATTTTCCAAGCAGGGCTCATTAATTGGTGGCAGTCTTTTAATATAATGATTTATGATATGCAGTATAATTTAAATTTAGTTTAGCTGTAGTCTCGACAGGGAGTCAACTAGGACAGTCTGGGGTGAGGGTAAATGTGATTCTTCCCAAGAGAAAGGATTTTTTACTTTTTCTTTTTAAAAGCCTGATACAAGAAGAAAGACTCCAACTGACTGCTGTGTGGTCTATCTCATAGCCCTTGCCTTTATTTAGAACTCCTAGTTTTATTACTTCTGGTTTTTATGGCTTTAATTTCTTTTGCCTTTGCCTTACCAACTTGCCTTACCAACCAATTGCTACATTCTTTTTCTGCCCTGTTTCTTTTACTCCTACAAACAAAGCTGATATTTATCTTTTTGTGGTTTCCTGCACACCCTTACAATGTACCAAACATGTAGCTCTAAAACAACTAAGCAGATTAAAAAGTGGCGAGCCATTCAAATGTCATTACACCTACCTGTTGGCTTTTCTCTTTGTCATCTTTCCCAAAAATGACATTTTAAATATTCACTTCAATTTTCATTACACTTCAGATTAGAAGGCGTTGTCATATCATTTGTAGCAACAGTCACCCTGGCAAATTTAAATTAAATTTGGTGTTACTTTCTCTAAAAGGTCTGATATCAAGCTTTCCTAAGTTTCGTCAATGGCACAGATGCCATAGCCTGTACATGCCTGTGCTCAGGTGATCCCTGTAGGAAAATCAGACCTGCTGCTTTCTGCAAATTAATCTGAACATCTGCTCATCTAAAACCATATATTACAATACTGGATGAGGATTTGTACCTCTGGGAGTATATTTTAATCTTGCAAGGGAGACTTCTTGGGCAGAAGAGTGTACAAGCAGGTGAAAACACCAATTACAAAAACTTCTGTTTACTTTGTCAGCTGTATGCCAAAGTAAACAGAAGTAAGGAATTTGACAGTCCATTTAAAGCCAAAAAGTTCATTCACAGTGAAACAATAGCAATATCCTTATAAGTGTCCCTGCCTGTCAAGTGGCTTCAATGTTCTCAGTATCTCTTTTCTTATCAAACTGCCATTTCCAGTAGTATAGCTTCAGGAAACTGTGTCTCACATTAACCGCAAACAGCTGTTGCCTCACACAATTGACAGTAATTGCTACTTGCAAGAATACAGTCACACATCCATTTTTTACTAACTATTGTATTGTCTGTAACCCCAGTACCAGATCATAATTAATTTTTTGTGCTTTTTTAAGAAGAATTTAGTCCTTGCATTGTACTTTCCAATTTGCTGAAATGTTAGTAATTCTTCCTGTTAGCTTTTCTGTCATAAATACTACAGAGTCATGACTATGTACATCTACTCCTCCCTAGCAGCTTCCAACTTGTCCAGCAGCTTTAGTCTCACCAAACAAAAGGGAAGCACCTCAAAAAATATCAAGTACTAACACATCGTGTGAAAACAAGACTCTGGTAGAGTGCCATAATGAACTGAAAAGTTCAGATACTCAACCGTACTAGATACCAATTAACTCACATAAGAGATACCAAGAAGAAGGCTTCTCTATTTTTGATGTTCCCAAAACGAGTTGCATTTACTTCTACTGTCTGAAGTGATATCAGTGTGTCCACACTGATATCCTGTTACTTGACTAAGCATCTAAGTGCAAATCCCATTTGAAAATAGTGATTAATGCTCTCCTGTAAATTACTGTTTCTGGTTTGCTTCATGGTATCAAAAAAAAGAACACAGTTCTGATCTCTGATTTGAGAAAAAGGCTTCCTTCTCCACACATCCACTTGCAAAGCTCTTGAATTTGCAAAACTCTTTGTTTTGACTTGAAACACTGTATTTATGGTTAGGACTCAAAGCTGGGTTTTGATTTTTTCTTTCAAACTTTTAGCGTCATGCCAAAGCGGTATTTAACCCAGTCCCAAAGTGAATCATTGGTACCAAGAGGCATACAGAATTCGGGAAAAAAAAAAAAAAAAGGTTTATTTTCACGACAGTCAATTAAAGCTATTTTAAAGCCTCAAAAGGCCTTGTGGGGGAACTCATCGTATGATGCGACGAACTTCAAACCCTTTCACTCTGTTGATTGCAAGGCTGCTCTCTGGAAGGTTTGACAAGACATCTGTCACAGAGCGGGTCAGGTTGGAAGGGACCAGAGCGGGACATCTGGTCCAGCCTCCTACTCAAGCAGGGACAGCCCAGAGCACACNCACGCAGGGCTTGGGTGGTGGCGGCGGCTCGCGACGCGCTCCCGCTCCGCCCCCTGCGCTGCCCGACGGGAGGTGCCATGGCTTCCCGCAAGAGCTCCAGAGCCACCGGCGGCAGCCCCAGCCCTGGTTCCAAGAGAGGTGAGCGGCGCCGCTGCTGCGGGAGCGAGGCAGTAGCTCTGCGGGGAAGGGGCGGGGGCTCCAGTGGCGGGGGCGGGCCGGGGNTCATCCTAGAGCACCTTGCACGGGATTGCATTCAGACTGTTCTTGAATATTTCCAGTGTGGGACATTCCACAGCCAAATCTGTCCCAGTGCTCAGTCACCCACACAGTGAAGTTCTTCCCCACGCTCAGGTGGAACTTTCTGTGCATCAGTTTCTGCCCATTGCCTCTTGTCCTATTATTTGGCAGCCTCTTAGACCGCTAGACATTTATACACATCAAAGCCGTTTCCCGCAACCTGGGCGCTTGAGCGGATGCGGAGCGCAGTTCAAGGCGCACGGCGGGGGCCGCTGTAGGCGGAGCCGNCTCCCCGCCTCTACTGCCCTTCCCTCCTCCGGCCCCTCTGGTTCCTCCCGGGCTGCGGGAGCTGGGGAGGGGGACGCAGGGATAGATGGCCGTGATGTGACCCTCGCGTTTCCGTCGTTCCCTGTCCAGGCAGTTCACGTGGAAGAGAAAGTTGTCGGGCCTGGGTAGCGGGGATGCCCCTTGAAAGCTCCCTAGAAGGGACGAGATGAGCGCCGGGCAGGCCTCAGCATCTGTGGGTACCCCCGAGACCTTTTCCTCCGGGAGATGAGGTGGAACAGGGACGCCCCAATCTCAAGTCTTTCATATTCTCGTATCCAAACTTGGATGTTGAATAGCTCCTCAGACTGACCTGGTTAGGTCAAAATTGCTAGATCTGTTGTAGGTGGAGCACCTAAGCTGATGGTTTCTTAACTATGGAGGCAAGGAGGAAGAGTCTCAGAAAAATGCAAGCCTGAGGTTTTTTTAAGGCAGTGGTCCCCCACCCGCTAGTAAAGAACCCCTGGACAGATCTGACTGTTCACAGACCGCTGTGTGTGGACAGTTGTTTAGGGAAAGGTTAATGTGCATTGGCATTTCTCAGCATAGCAGTACACTCCTGAAAGAGGGGAAAAAAGTGTCTGTACTTCTGGAGTCACTGTGCAGCCATGCACACTGTACTGGAGAAAAGAAGGGTTTTTTACCACATACTGAGCTTTTGTTTACATGTTGTAGCTTCTTTGGATTTGAGCTTGGTGTACACAGAGCTCCAGTGATAAAATGTGGTGATGACACAGAAATATCTGTTGTCCCTCTTTGAATATAGCAATAATAGTGACAACAGTGTTCATTAAAGGCTGAACCTTATAGGATTAGTTTGCCTATCACATGATGAATTAAGAGGGAAAGATTTCAAATATACTCAAGCTTAAAAGAGTTCAGAGGTAATATTGCAATGTTTATAGAAGTGTTTTTTTTTAATTTTGCTTTTAAATCCTTTTTTCAATTGCTGACCTATGCTGTGCAGTCTATGATAATTACAGTTTTTGCTTGGACTGGGCTGGGCATGCTGTGATGATCACCCAGTATTAAGCATGCTGAATACAGATTTTCAGTTTTAATGCCTTAAAAACATGCATCCCTGTTGTAGTCTTGAATACTGAATACGGTAGTTAATATTTTAAATATCACTTTACATGTTTGTCAGCGTCTGAAAAATAAATTTATCGGTAAACTGACTCTCTGACTGACTAGAAAAAGCATTCCATGGGTTTTTATTTGCAGTCTTGAGTAAACTTTTGTCTCTTTATATTAAAAGATGTCTTTGAGGGGATGAAGCAGTATGGGTAATGTGTTAGGCACTCCACTGACATGTAACCTTTTAAATTTGTTAGTATACAGCAGTCCTGATTGGAATCCCTTAGACAACCATAGCAGTTACAGTGTGAAGCTGATGCTGTTTTCATAGCTGCAGCTGCAGAAAGAGGTGAGGGATGGTAAATCCTGTGTGAATAAAGGAACAGCTGGAGGAGCAGAGGACTCACATCAGCCAGTAAGCTTTCCACAGTCAAGGGATGTGAAAATGAGATGAGGAAGTGATTTGGAGATGGCAAGTAATTGAGACCTGTGACGTATGAAAACCTCAAGTCTGAGGCAGTTTTTGCTTGATGGAAGTATTCACTTTCACAGCAGATCTTGAGAGAGGATGTGGCCTCTTGCCAAGGCCTTGCTCACAGCTCAAACCACTGAGGCTAACAGCTCATTTCAAAATCTGTGCACTCAAGACAATACCAGCATCAGCAATCTGCTTTCAGGTTTCTCTATCAGAAAATATTTACAGTAATCTACAAATAGATTAAGTCCAAAGTAGTTCTAACTGTAGTTTATATAGGTGTTTTCAGGTACACTGTATTTTCAGAAGTGGAACTAAAAATCTTCTAGAAATAGAACTCTAGCTTTTACTTTCAGAAGTCATATACTAGAAGCTGTCAAATCAGTCCTAATTAAAAAAAAATCTTTATTTTAGCTTTGTAGTGCTACTTATTCTTTGAAAATTACATTTTGGATTATATGACCATAACAATGATTTTATTTAGAGTACAGAAGTGAAAACCGGGGAAAATTTGACAGTTTGGGAATACTGAGAGAGGGAAACATGTGTTTGTTATTATCTTTACTGGAAAGTTTGGCTGCTTGTTACTAGCCTGCAGAATCCATTCTAAAGATGTGGCCTCTCAAAAGGAAGAATATCAGTTTCAAAGACTGGATGAAGTAATAGATACTTGCTGCATTGTTACTTGAAGCATCGTTAGATGAGGGACACTTTTGTTACAGAAACAAATTCATAATACCTGGTCATGAATCAACTCCCTCAAATTTCATGAGATGTGAAATGTGGAAATGGCTTGGGCATTGGCAGGTGCCTGTGAAGAAGCCTTCCAGCCAGACTGAGGATCAGCAGCCCAGCTAACTTTTCAGATATGGATGGCTGAAAAAATACGGATTGCTTTGTAAACTGTGTTTACCTATAGGAGTCCAGATCATAAGGCAACATCATTAGGCTGCTGTGTGGGTGTATTGTGTCTTACAGTATGTAAATGAGGACTTACTTAAACAGAAGTTTTATTGAAGATAGGTTGTGCAATAATTATTTTCTTTGCATCTCTAATGTTGGGTGGGAGAGTTCTCCATTAAGCTAGGCACCATACAGACCACGCATTTCCAATGCAAGGCATCGTCTGTATCTACAGACAACTGTGTTTCATATTAAAAAACTCATAGTCCGGTCTCAGTTCTGAGGCTGTGTTGCTTTCAGTCTCTACAGTGTCAAAGAACTCTAACATTGCTTTGGTAAATTTTCTTTAATCTCTACAATAATGACTGAGAATCTTGTGAATCCCCTACTTTTCTCTGCAAGATCCCAGGAGATGGTAGTTTTCTCATTTTGCTGTCTTAACCATGTTGTTTCCTTATATGTGTGAATGTATTGCCTTGTTTTTAACTCCTTTCACTCATCCGTTGGACCCTTTAGTGCCCCTTGCCATTATTCCTTGATTAATTTTTGGTGTTTCAACTTTTTTCAGATTTGTTTGGGGCTTTTTTGGTATGTGTTCAAGGTGACCCAATGTACTTATCCAAATGTAATTTTGTGTTATCATTATAACTTTTTTAGTTCACTGTATTGCTTCTAGAAAGTAGTTGTGCCTGTTAATTTGCAAGAGTTTCCAGTTTTTATCTCATCTCCATTGTAAGGACTACTTTGGAGTGTGCTCTTATTGGGTGAGGATCTCCATTAGCTTTCTAGTTTATCCAAAGAGCAGAGAAAATTCATCAACTAAGCAGGTCCGTTTTGCTACTGAAGCCCTTTTGTTGGGAACACTGAACTTCACATCAGTGCTTCCAGTGCGATTGCCCATCCATTCTATGGTGTTTCTCAGCTACGCAGCTGTGCCATGGTATAACATCTAATTTTCTTACATTGTGGGTTCTGGTTAAGTATGACGCTTTTATCTATCTAAAAACATGGTCTCTCTAATTTCGGACCTCAACTGCTGGACATCCAGTGTGCTTGTTTATGCTCTTTACAGTTGTTGTGTAGTCTAACATCTCTTTTCTTGTATTGCAGTCTCGCCATTATTTCCTTCTTCATGTTAACTGAAACCCTTAGGAAGAAGGGTGTTAAGGTGTTGGAGGTCATAAGTGAGATGGGAGTTTGGGATGCTCTGTGGGGCTTAACAAATGTTTCGACTTGTCAAACTGTTTGCTGACCGAAAGTGACCGAAGTCCAAGCGTTTGCTGAACCGAAAAGAATTCTCATGATTCAGTTAGTGTGCTGGCGTTCTAAACTCAATGTCAAAATGTTTTCGTGTAACATTACTGGTC
This sequence comes from Donacobius atricapilla, assembly GCA_013397315.1. NCBI lineage: Eukaryota > Metazoa > Chordata > Aves > Passeriformes > Mimidae > Donacobius > Donacobius atricapilla. The sequence goes on from WBMY01005720.1 coordinate 863,988, forward strand.
TTCAGAAATATACAGCGAATTGTTACTACTTGTTAGAGTTTCTATGGGTCTGTTGCGGGCAAATGAGAAATACTTTGTGTCTCACTGGTAGAAACTTTGTATTATTCTATTTAAGAAATTCTGCAGTGATTTCTTTTGGAAGATTATCCTATTATCTAGTTTAGTTGCTTACAACTATTTGAAGATCTTGTATTTTTACCATTAATACCAGGTGCTAATACAAATAGCAAAACCATGGAAATGTAGACAGCTCTTTATAATTAATCTGCCTGCCTTGGGTCTTATTCAGGGTGGCCTTTCTGGAAGACATTTTAAAATACTGTAAAATATTCTGCCAAATTAAAAAATCGTAGCAACGGTAATGGTCCAAACATCTGTAATTTGCATGGTACATTGCAGCAGTACCACTGGTGAAAATACTACATTTGCTGATTCTCTTCCATTCTTCCTTTTTTTTTTTCTTTTTCCTTTTACTTTTTTAAAATGACCTATACAAAGCTGGAGGCAGTAACTCTTCAAACAAGTCTGTTTTCTTATCTTTGATTCAATGAAAGTAATTAAAAAATATTTAAATGATTATAGGTATTTCTCAGCTTACTTGAGCAGATTTGCATTGAAATAGTGAATCCTCAATAGACTCTTGATTCATTTGTCTATTACTGGAGTCAAGTGAGCTCTAGAAAGCAACCCTTAAGGTTTGTCTGAATAAAACTTTCTCTACACCATTAACTGTTGACAGGTGCAGCTGCTGATTGCCAGAGTTACTCTGGAAGTAGAAACAATCAATGTGAACACAATGTATGCTTTTATTCTTTTTTTGTTGTTGTTTTTCTCATGTTGCCAGGTGTTTGTATTTCCTTCCTTTGCTTTTTCTCAAGGTTATATTATTTTACATTTTAAGATTGTATTTATGTCCATCCTGCTACACTTAAATATCAAAAATATTCTATTCTCTCTCAGTTCTTTTTCTCTTGAAGAATTTTGAAGCACTGAGAGAGTCCTCTCCAAACTTCCAGAGAAGTTTGAAGAAGACATCAAACTTCTCATGCCCCTTTTGATCCCATATGGGCTGAAATCTTGGGCCTGCTCTGTGTTTTCTAATGGATCTTATCTGTATGCAGGAGGTCGTGTGGACTAAAAGAAATAATTCACAGCGCTTCAAATATGGAGGAAGGTTGCACTTCATGTCTGCAAGGATTTTTGCTTCAATATACTTTTTGAGCATTTTGTTAAGTGTTTAAAGGATAACCTTTTCAGTAGCCTTTTGAGAATAGGGCTTGTTTAAAATGCTAGGTGGAAAACCTAAAGTATCTCTGGTATCAGGGAGACAGGAAGCTGGAGAATGTTTTCTCACATTTTCACAATTACTCTGAGAATGCACATGAGGATTCCCCATCAGAGGTCATGGCTACTCAGTGTTCAGACACCAAGGATGTACATCATATTGGGGGATTAAGAAGTTAAATTTTTTTAACAGTTTAACTTGCGGGTCTTCAGTCAGCTTAATATGGTTTGAGGTTGCTCTGCAGTGTTCCTCTTTTCAATACCTCTTCCCTGTACCTGAATTATTGGCTGTGCAGGTGTGAGGTGAACCATACAGGGAACTGATAAGCAGCAAGCTGACTTTTTATTTCCCCCCGCTAGACTGGGTCAATGCATGGCTTTATGGAAGGTCATTTGGGGAGGAGGGAAGAGATGACAATGAGTGGGTGGGCATTAGGGAAGGGTGAGGTTAAATCCAGAGTTTTATGTTTGATCATGTAATCATGGAGCCGTGGTGTGAACACTGAAAGGTGACTGGTTTGGTTGTCTATGCTAATGTAATATCTGGATATATAAGGGCTTCAGAAAAGGTTACAGAATTTACTAGCAGTGGAAGGCCTATGTGTCAAGATGATTTCTGATTACAGAGTGCATAAAGAGGTGACATTTCAATAATGCTGTCTCTTTAAACGGAAAACTCCTTGGCCGATCACCTGTATGAAAAGGAAGGGTTCATTTTCAGCTGGAATTGCAAACATGTAATAAGAATTCCTGTGCTAATTCATATGTTGAATTCTTCATTGTAGAGAACTTGAGCAATGAAGTTCTGATTTGCCCCAAGCGGTTCTTTCCTGATGAAGACAGTCTGGTAATCTGTGTGATAGCCTGCAGCAATCTTTTTCCTAACTGCATCTGTGGGACAGCTCTTTGCATGGAAAAGTTTTGAGCTATGCTTTGAAGTGGAACTCATTATGTGTCTTGAAACATGTTGGAAATTAGGTATGCAGATAACTATGTCTGAGTTTGAACATGCTGCAGTATGTGTAGTTCAACTTTGTTAAAACTTTAAAGATGAAACCAACTGTAGTTTTATTCACGTGGAGTTGCACTCTTACTATGCATGCGCTTAACCTGATATAACAAATGCTACCAAGTTGTTTGTTTGAAGACTTTCTTAACAAAACATCTAATAGCTAGGGGGAATTGTAACTGTTCAGTAGTGGTTTTCTTGGTTTGCAATTTTATTTACGGAGGTTCTGTTTGTTAATTGATAGTTAATTACTAGTGCAACATACCTCACTTTCTCATTCATCATGCTGGTGTTTTTTAAATTTAAGAATTCTTAAAGGAAGTTCACATAGCAGCTTATAAGTGCAGTCCTATTTCTTTCTATAGTAGCTAGAGGACACATATTGACTAGAAGACACAGATGTATCTTTTGAAGCCGGAAGATTCTGTAAACAGCAGTTTCTCTGCAACCGAGATCTCCTAAAAACACGTTTTAGTAACATATGAGACACCTAAAACCTCTTTTGTACTAAGAGTTGCAGGTGCACAGCACTGCTGTGGACAAACACCTAATTAAATTGGCTTAGTATTGGACTTGAAACTCTGATAAGTTTTTGGCATTTTAAGCATTTTAGAGCAGAAACCTGTGAAAAACAGAGCTGCAAGTGCTTGCATGGCAACTGGAGTTTTTCTATTTGAACTCCCTCAAAGCATGAGAAAAATGTAAAGAACTAAACCAACATAATCTGTTTTCTTTATTTTGTGGCTTAATTAGGACTTGTTGCTAAAACAAATTGATGTGACCCACATTACAGGATAGGAAAATGGAACAAGGAAAAAATACCCTTAAATTAATGCCAGCTTGTTATGCATGGAGATGAGGATTTTCAACCTTATGTAATAGAATCTTTTTTAAAGGTCACCACCAGCAAAATTTGCATGTTCTAGGCCCAAGCATTTCTTGTATTTCCTTTCCACGTTTACCTTCCCTGAACTCTGCTCCGTCCTAAATACAACCAACTATTTAATTAACCTAGTAATTATGTAGGACTGTTGGCTACATTAAATCATTCAAATGCAAGATAGGTAGATTGTATAATTTTAGATTTTATTTCTAAATGTTCGGTTGGAGAGAGCTGGTTAATCAAAATAGCGGTTGCTAAAAATCTTGAAGTACTTTGTGTAGTTAAATTCAGTATTTTGTCTGCTCATTGGTGTTACAGAGATATTGTTCCTACAGCAGGAGGCAAACTAAAATTTCTTTTTAAGCATGTGATCTTAACCTTGAACCTCTTGGCTTGATGTTTGAGTCAAGTAAGTTTACAAGAGGCATGTTCTACATTGTTTTGGACTTCAATTATGTTTTGTGCGTGTATGCACATACAAACAAAACTAGAGAATATTGCCAGAAGTGTTTGAGAAAAATATGTACTTTTCTGTACAAATCTATTTAGATTAGGTGAATGTATAACAAAATATTTTTGTTCTGTCTTTACAGGATTCCCATTTTGGGTTTTTTTTCCTCCAGGGCTAATTGTCTAAGCCTGTTACTGTGCTATCTTTAATTTTGTGGAAAAAAGGTTAAAAAAAAATCATCCAAAGTATTCAGACAGTGATAGATGCATTAACTATTGATTTAAAGGTACTCCTCTTGATAGTATTCATGATAAAACTCAAGTTGTAAGTAGTGTTGTTTTCAGTCATTTAAGCTGTGTGCACATCTATGTGTATTTCCTCCTTCTAATAAATCCTACTTGAGGAACTACCCAGAAAATAGTCACCTAAATAATCAAAAACTAAAATAAAATTCAGAAGGTGACTTGGACAAAATTTGACTAGGTTTTGGAAGTGATCATCTTTCTATCACATTTAGAAAAGAAGCAAATGCAGATTCAGGATTTTCTCTTGTGAAAATACATCTCTGTCGTCTTTTCTCCATCTCTGACTTGCATAGTTATGCTTATAGATAAACAAAAGAAGAAAGTTGTTAAGAGCAGCAGCTCTTCTGAGGCAAACAGCCGGTGTCTCCAAACCTCGCTGAAAAGTGTGGAGCCAGCACTGCAGGTATTGCTGTGCTGTATTTAGATCAAGTGCTTTTGACAAGTCTCGAAACTGTGCAACGTCCTAGGACAGAATTTCTTACTAAATTTCTCTTTTTCTTTCATTTTTTCACTGTTTTTTTCTCCTAGAGACAGATCCTTAGGGTGAAAAAAAAACCAAACCCAAACAACAAACAACCCTGAAGCTAGTCATTATTGTGATGGCTGAGTAAATTTCTTGCGAATAAGTTTTTATTATTTTTGTTGTGTATGTCTTAAAAAAATCACGTAAATGGAAAGCAATAGGATTTTTTTATAGTCAGAAAAAATGTAACTACTGAAGAAAAATAAATGTAAAAAACCCCACCCTGAGGATGATGCTTAACTTCAGTCAGCCAGATGGTAATCTTATTCTTGTTTTGGATTTTTTTTCCTGAAGAATAAATAATTGTGACTTAGTAACACATCACCTCAGCTTGTAGCTAAAAAACTCTTGTAAATATTGAAGAGTAAACTATCTGACTCCCTGTGAGTCAGAACGCTATCTCTAGGCTTAAAAGTACTTTGAAATATAGGAGTTTCTTTTCAGAAATGGAGTTATTGACCATCCCTTTTTAAACTGAATATAAAACAGCTAAAAACCTATATGCGTCTCTTGTACTTGAAGCATATTTTCAGATAATAGGATCTCAGATCTGATTCTTGAGGGACTAAAATGGTTTGGTTCTTATGCCTTTGGGTATACTTAAAGATGTCTTTTAGACCTATGAGGAAGAAGTTCGAACAGTGTTCCTTAGAGGAGAGAACTGACTCTGATCTTTCACATCCCGACCAAGTGAGGAATTTGAGCAGATGTTTCAGTGGAATTACTTAATCTCTTGAAGGGAGGAACTTTCTTTCACTAGGGAAGTTCAGCAGGGTGCTTATGATCCTAGAGGTTTTTTACATATTTTGTGATGCATCCCTTTTTTTGCCATTTATTTGTTTCTTCCCTTCCAGCTGGCCATTCCCAGCATCTCTACAATCAGCCTGCTTTGTTGTCTGATCCTGAATTTATGACTTTTCTCTTGCTTTCAGTATTTGTTTTTCAACTGTTTGTATAGTAGGATATTTTACTGTGAGAAATCTTGTAGGGAAAATTAATGACATAAATTATGTTGTAAATTATAAATTATGGTTTATGTTATCCAAGGTTTTGGATTGATTATATGTGAAATAGGGAAGAATACTAAGGTAAAAATCTGTTAAGTGTCAGCAGGAGAGCCAAAATTGCATTTCACTAAGTTAATTTTTATTTCAAATTTATATTCTGGTCTTTGTATTTCCTTTGAAGTTAGTGCTTTTTCTGTTCCATCAGTTTCCTCATTCCTAATCAGTAAGTTTCTGATATAGATTATGAAAGTCTTTTGACAGCATGCAGGGGTATCTTTATACCCACATAGTCTAGATTATACAAAGTTCAGATCAGAGATATAGTTTTTAATGAGAAAATAATAATTTAAAAAAAGCTGTTTCCCCCCCTCCTAATTTCCCTTAAGGTTGTAGTGCTGAAGAAAATTTCTTAGAAACTAAAAGGAAGAATCAATTTTGTATTGCAAAGATTTTTAATTGAATTTATTGAAAGTAAACCTTTACCTTAAACTTTAGGTCTTACCTCTAAAGACCCTGCTGCCATGATTGCAAAACCAACAAAAAATTTCAGAGTATGGATATTAGTGAAAATTAAAGGTTGGAATTTTTCATTAATGATATCATAAGTATTTTACTAAAAATCTCTGTTCCATCTGTAAACACAGAGAAAATAGTAATCCTGTCTCCTTTTAAAAAATGAAATAGAGTTCATAAAAGTGCAGATTTGTCCATTGAAAGTGTATTATTCTACCCTTGATGTACAATAACACTGAGTAAAAATAGAAGATGAAAATAATTCTGATTTCAGGATAGCCCTTGGAATCATTATGGTGTAGGGACTTAGAGTGCAACAGTTCAATATGTGCTTATTGAGTCAGTTTTAAAATACATATTTCAAAAAAATGTGTGTGTGTGTGTGTGTACTTACATGACCTGTCTCTCAGTATTGAGAGAGTGAAAAAAAGCTTGTGTTTTAATAAAAAGAGGAAAATAGGGGGAAATCAACAGAGAAGGCTCTAAATTTCCTGAGACACTTCAGTCAATATACTTGTTATTGACCTGACCCAAAAAACCACTCTGTGTAAAATCAGTTTAAAATAATTACCTGCAGATCTATTACTGGAAGGGGCTTGCAACAGTTGCTTTATCATTAATCATATTGGACAAGATAATTTGGCAAAAATTTCAAGCAATGGTAGGCTGTGGTCATACAATAGATAGAGGTTGTTTTCTGTCTTGTCACTGCTACTAGATCTGGTGCATTGGTGATAAGGTGGTTCTTTTGTACCTTATGATAGGTTTTTAATTCTCTCCTGTATCTGCTTTTTATCACACTGGATTTTGTTCTTAAAAGAACTTATTCTAAAGTCTCTCTTTAATCTAGCTGATTGATACTTTTTACTTCTGAAATGTGATGTTTAGTTGTTTCTTTGAGGTTAGTGTTTTATTGTTTCTTCTTTTAGTATGTGTTTCTAATTTCTAGTAACTGCTTGCTTTTGTGCACCCTTATATTCAAATGATAAATCATTATTTCCTCCATATAGCTTCCTAATCACCTTTCTGGGAAATAATTACAAACATTACAAAAGCTTAGCTTGATGACTTGAAGCCTGACATTTTATGTTCATAATTGACTATTTTTGTCCTTTAAATTTCTTTGTTTGCACTTTGGTAGTGACGTAGAGATGTAACTGATGTTGCTAGTCTTAATTGTCAATTATGCTTCTATAAAATTAATTAAAATACTTGGGCTGCATAATTGTAGCACAACTAACTTGAAAATAGTTTTTAGATTTTAGAATGGTTATGTAAATCAGGTGAAGAATAATAAATTTGAGTGTTAGTGAAGCAATTTGAGTTGCTTCAAAAAGAAGCAGCAGTCACAGCGTTTGAACACAGTAGAAATGAGACATTGTAAGAAGTCTATGCTGTTGACTTTGCTATCCCTATGTCAAATTGCATTGTAAGTAGATATGTATTCAACTTAACCTTTGTCTTTCATGAAACTAACGGAAGTGATATCATGTGGTATTTTGAGCTAACCTTGATCCATCTTTCTCTTGGTCCTTTTGATGAGTTTGAAGAGTTTCCCCATTTTAGCTGTAGCCTACCCTTTCAGGAAGGAAGATGTTTGTCATTTTTGCAATCAAGAAATTTTTAAAGGGCACAAGATTAAAGCTCTGGGTACTTGGCTAGAGGTAAAGTATATGTGCATATATACACATATATATATGTGTGTGTTAGTTCAGTTTTGGAGTGTACATTTAGAATTAATTTCTTGATTTCGTCAACTCCCTTTCCTTATAAGCGTTGTGCTTGTTGTCCCTGAATGAAATTCGCTCACTTAGGTCTGAGTGAAAGGTGCAAAAAGGTGTGCTGAAATCATTATCAGCATTCAGCCAGGTAAGGTCTAGTTCTGACCAATTCCCCCCAAAATATATATTAATGGACAGGGAGGTTCTCAGCATCAGTTAAATGCTTTATGGATGCACTTGTGGTAAAACCTGGTGCCGGCAAATGCAGGTGCAGCTGAAGTGAATTTGCTATAAATTGCCTAATCTGATGCCTGTCAAAACATTGTGTGGTTTATGTACAATAGAATACATATCATTGCATATAAAATTATTTTGACTATTATTTTGATTTCTCCAGGTTTGGTTATTCTCACTCTGTGTAAATTTCCCCGCTTTGCCCTTAATTGCTCTAGCATCAGTTATGTTACTGAAATGTACCAGTCAGGAGGTCTTTCTTAAAGCATCTGATCCCTTTAATGTATTTAAGTGGCTTTAAAGTTAAAAGATACACTAGTTATAGCATCAACTGCCTGTAGTTCCTTTTCATCCATATGAAAAGTCTTACGCTCTAGTGCCCTTTCTCAGTTTTTCTCCCTTGAACTCTTGGGAATTGCATTTGGTAAGTAGTTGCTGCATGTTAAAACCACAGGAGATACGTGTTGTTTTTCAAAGTAGCTATAACATTCTTCTGTTCACTCCATCTACCTGGTTGCTGTGTTATTTAAAGAAGCATGGGGATAGCAGGGCAGAGTGGTTGAGCCTAAAGCTTTTTTTGCGATTGTAGTGAGTGAGAAATTAGTTTGTTTCTGACTTCCACCTAAAAGGACCTGGCTTTTGTTTGATAAGCAATGGGAAAAGAATAGTTTGCTAAAATTAAAGATGTAAAAAAAGTTGAAAAGTGTATTAGTGGGTTTTTGCTCATTTTCTGGTCCTTAAGAAGAGAGTGTATTGAGTTTTAATTTATATTAGCTTTAAATTGTACAGGCAGTATGTATTTTGTCAGAATTTAAGGGTGGGGTGAGTGAGATGAGTTAGTGTTAACCCTTTATGGAAAGGGTCTTCCAGAACTAAAAACAATGTGTACAATTCTGATATGAAAATCTTTTGGCAAGAATGCGTGTGGTTGATTTCAAGTAATTCTTTCAGAAGACTCAAAACTACATTATAGAAAGTCCTTGCCTCTTATTTCTTAAAGTAGTTAGCACGTTTCAAATGAGCAGTCTCTGCAGGATACTCAGAGCCTGGTAGGGGAGTGCCAACATGGAGAAAGTTTCTTGGATGAGGGCCAATGTAACAAATGCAAGCAGGCAACCTTTGTGTCCAGACTTGTGTTTCAGCTTGTGAGAATGGATTTAATGTCCTTAGAGATCAGGCACTGTGGCATAAATTGCAGCAAAAGTACTACAGTACAATGGGCTTGGTTTCATTCGCTGTTGTTTTTGATGTTGGAGGATTAAGGGGAGGGGAAAGGATCAACTACCCAGGATGCTCTGTTTGGAGGAGTAAGTGAATTTCATTGTCGTCAGAACTAGATTGCCATATGAGTTCTGAAAAGCGTTTGGCTCCTGAGGGTAACTGCTCTAAAAATAGATTTGGAGGAGAGGTTTCTCTTGGGTCCAGTTTCAGGTTCCAGCTGAGCTGGCTTTAGGAAACTTGTTTGCTCCTGTTGCAAACAGGAGGATAGCAGTGAGGATATTTCTTATTCTGCCTTCAGCATTAATATTTGGAAATTCTGTCACACTCGCTCTGTTGGTGGAAATCGAGCACTAATGTTATGGCTGACGACACAGGTACAATCCTAAAATTTCTTTTTGTGAGCAAATGGAAAATGTGTACTGGTAAATACCAGTTATGTCTGATTTGATAATCAGTGAAATAACTGGCTTACTGTTGTATGTTTTCTTGTCAGTTTGCTGTCTAATCTGTGTTACAGGCTGCCTCTGTTCTCTTTGATTATGTGTTCTTTGGACTAGAGGTATTCCATGAGTTTATGGCCAGTGGTTAATTGTAAATAATTTTTTTGCCTAATAGAGCATACATTAATGTTAGAGATAGTGTTTTGTCTTCAACTATCTGACTTCAAAGTTATTTTTAGAGTCTGTAAAATTGCTGCATGTCTTGAAGGTAAGCTAAACTAAAAAGGTTTTTATACATTTTTACCTAGATGTGACTTAGTGGGGGGTGGGTGAGGTACAGGATTTTATAGATTTGCTGTTGAGCAGTAGACCGTGCTTTAAGACTTTCTGATGTCTGCATAAAGACATCTGGTGGTGTAAGCACAGGCTTACCAGATATGGCAAGTGACCTACTTCTGACATGGCTGGCAGCATGTGCAGGGAAAGGGCTTGAGTTGAGAATTAACTCTTTGGAATGAGCTCTGAACCAGCTTCAGTCCTTGCAGTGTTTTGTTCTGACCCTGCATGTAGCATTATTTGTGCAGATCATAGGTAAATTTTTTTGTTACATAACTCCCATTTATATAAAAGTGTTGCGTGATCAAGCTGCTGTGCTTGAGTAACAACTCAAGAATTTTGTAAAAAATTTTGCTATAAGGTAGAAAGACACAGCATAAAATTGTGTCTTTGTGACTATTATGAAATACATTCTTATAGCAAAATCTATTTTTGAGGAATTTGCATTAAACAGTCTTGTTATACTGGAAAAAAATTTAATAATTCTGCTTGAACACTTTAATAAGTTGTGCTTTTTTTCACTTTCCTGTTCTGATAAGTAAAGCTTCTTTCTTCAGAGGCAAATAGCAGTAAATGGTAGAAAACAGTAAGGCAAATGAATGTAAAATGCAATAAGATCCTCTTTCCTGTGTGCTCTAAAATCGAGTTACAATCTGGAATAATTTAAACTGTTTTTAACCTACGGGTTTCATTTTAAGTATGTCCAAAGTTTTCATTGACTGCCTTGCTACATGGGTGTAGTGAAGCCCTGCTGTTACATACTGTAATTGTTTATTTCTCAGTATTAACTTTACCAGTTCAAGAGTACGGTAAGTAATTTTCATACAGTTGGGCATATTTCTGAATACAGACGCTGCTTGCCTGTCCCTCAGTTTTCAGGCTACCCATACATTTCCCACAAGAGAGATGTTACAATGAGCTGTGCACATGCATCCTGCACATATGTAATTAGAGGACTCTGTGATAGCAAATGATATATGTCTGATGTGAGGCTAAGTTGCCTCAGTTTCTCTTTGAATATTATTGGGTGTTTGTGCTTAATGTAGAGAAGAAACTAAATAGTTGGTCTTTGATCTTTGAAGGGAGTAGTGTTAATAATAGAATTTTTTTCAGTAAAATGCTGAGCTGAGTAAGAGTTGATGTGGTTCAGTGCTTTTTATATTGGTTGGAACTTGGTATAAAGCACAATGAATGTAATAAAAGAGTATTTTATTACAGCTGTAAACCTGCTGGCAAGCAGGGTCAGAGAGGACTTATATATACTTCCTGTTAAAAAAAATAAGTCAGTTGCTCATCTCTCGTTACTTATCTTTCAGATACACCATTTTATTGTAAAAAACAATTGTGTTGATATTTAGCTTCTGAGAGTATTTTTTGTCTTTTTCTATGATCACTGTTGATAAATATATCAAACATTACTTTCAATTAGTATAAAGATAACTCCTTACCTTATATCATCAAAATATTCATGACTAAGTTTCTTGCAACATTCTTTAAATGATGTAAGAAATGGTTTTGTTTGAATAACTGGGCCTGCGTGTGGCTGAGCAGGCAAAAGTTGGTTTTTAGAATGGAGTGAAGTGGAATAGTCTAATGGACTTGAAACTGCAGCCAAGTGCCACCCTCACAGCAGTAATGTCAGGGGGCAGAAGAGCAGACCTTGAGCTTTGGAGGGAGGCCACAGACAGGCACCTTTTGGGGTACATGTTTATTTACTTTCAGATATATATATGTACATATCCCTCTTTTACTAAAACAATCCTAAAACAACAGACCAAGCAATGTATGTCTTGTCTAGTGACGATGCCCTTTTAAAACTTGCTACCCATATGGTAGGTCAAGGTCTTTCACAGTCATTTGTTTACAACTACATGTAGGTTTTTTTAATATATATTTACTTTCCATGATTTGTGTTGTGTCTCTGTGTTGTCCTTTTACTTTTATGTTCCATATGACTGAAATTCTGGAGTTGTTCAGCATGGAGTGAATCTCTGCTTAATTCGAAGCATCAGGGAAGATGGTTTTAGTTGGTAAAGTGTTCTGAATTTGAAGTTACCCTTAACATAGTTCAGATTTTAGAGTTTTCTTGGGCTGTTTGATTTGTCACATTGGTTCTGTGAGCTATTTCGACTAGTTTTGAAAGTCTTTTTTTGCAGAAATGCTTCTCTTGCCAAGCTTTTCTGCTGACCATACTGGCCTCTGGTGGCAGTCTGGGATCTGTGGGGGGGGGAACAAATGCAAAGCATCTCAAACATGTGAAGCTCTGTGTAAATACACATCAAAGCGGAGGAAGGCAGAATTTTCAGCTAACTTGTAAGACAAATTGGATGGGAGCTTTTGGGTTTTTGGTTGGTTATGAGGCTTTTGCTTAGATAATCATCAAGCTTCTCACAGTAATTCTCACAGTAATTCACAGTGAAATGGAAAAGAAGTAAAGGTGAAGTTTAAAAAAACCTAACCAACAAAAAAACCCCACTACAACAACAAAACCCACCAAAAATTGTTGCTCAAATGTCTTGTATTCTGTGTATATCATAAGCACCAAGTTTTAAAATTTTATCCTTAATAATAATTTTCTAACTCTTACATCCATTTTTTCTTCTTGTTTTATTTTAACAGAGACTAAGCATGCAGGAAAGAATGGAAAGAAAGAAGGCCTCTCTGGAAGCTCATTTTTCACCTGGTTTATGGTAATTGCTTTGCTGGGAGTTTGGACATCAGTAGCAGTTGTCTGGTTTGAACTTGTAGATTATGAAGAAGTTCTAGGTAAGAATTCTAAATCTTAAGATTTTTCTAATAATGTTATGATATGTGTTAAATGAATGCCATTTTATGTTTTTAGATAGATGATTTGTCTACTGTAGTGTTTGCAAATTATCTACATGATAAGAATAGGCAGTATAGTTCAAAATGTATGTTTTAATGCTGAACATTGTTATGATGTTAAAATGGGGCTCTCATAAAAGGATGTTAACATTCTGTGGGATGTCTCTGTAGCATGTATACTGTAGTTCATTTGAGAGGCCAGCTAAGTATGCAGTTTGAATTTAAGCTCTCAGAAACTCGCAGCAGTCGTTGAATGTGGGCAGCTAATGTTAGCTCTGCTCTGACGGACTGTGATGCCTGTTAGGGTCAGGACAACTGATCAGTCATCCTCTCATGAGTGAGATGTTGAATGACCTCAGTTTTAAGCTTATAGCAGTGACAATTGTATCTCCATATGACAATTTTAAGACAGTACTGTTAATATAATATTTAAGGTTAAAAATTAGTGTCTCAAATTTCAAGACGTATGTTCATAGGTACAGCTGATGTCGGATTCAACATGCACTTTTGCACCTGGTGGCTTTACAAAGTTTACAAATCTGTTGGTACATGCTTTTTTTTTTTGATCTGGACTGATTTTTTTCAGAAAAAAAGCTTCTGGTTTAAAACTTAACTGGGTCTAGTGATGCAAATAATGTTTTTTATATTTTTACCATGCATGCAGCCAAAGCAAAGGATTTCCGTTATAACTTGTCAGAGGTCCTACAAGGTAGGATATTAGAGAAATAAGCTTGCTTTACAGTCCCTTGGCTGAAAGTTTTGGTTTACTTTATTATGGTTTTCATTTTTTTTAAGAATTACTCTTCTTCTGCAATGATATGAAGCTAAGCCATTTCTCATCTGTCTCATTCTTCATGGTTTTGAAGATGATATAATTCTTATTTCTAGAGAGTTATATTTTTGTACAAGTCTGCTGTGTTTATCCATCAACAGATACGGCTCCTTTCTAATGGGTTGCTTCCATACCATGGTGATGAATATATTTTTCTAGACCCAAGTCTGAATTTTTTCTTCCACAAAACTGTTTTCTAATTTTCTAAGTACCATATTAAGAACTGTGTGTCATTTATTTTGATATCAGGAAAGTTCTGCCTCCATTTAGAGGATGACAAATGTAGTAACCTGTCAGACTGTAAGGACACGAAGTTCTGCAAGCTCTGCAGAGTTTGATCTGATTGAAAGTTGTGTCTGAATTTTATCAAGCCTCTAATTAGATAACTCTTTACTTGTTTGGTGGTCCCAGGATACTTCAAATTCTGGATACCATTCTTCTATGATGAAAATTCTCTTTTAATAGAAACTGAATTCTCCTTTGGTTTCTCCTTATACTTAGGGCTGATAGAGCTGCAGTTTCAAAAACAAAAAGTCAGAAAACTGATTTGTTAGTCATATATGAAAGGATGGACAACTTTTTTTGTCTGCATGGAAGGTTATACAATTGTTGGTAAAATTTGTGAATGGTTGTCCTTTGTGTGGGAAGTAGGCTGCTTACTTTCTATTAACTTGTCACTAAAAACTATATACCTATATACCTGTCTCTTTTCTGAGAATTTAGAATTGCAGGAAGCATATAATCAGAAAAAAATGGTGATTATTTTGCCAATTTTTGTTTTATTGTTTTCCCTCAAACATGTTGAATGTTTCTCATGAACTTAAATTTTATTCTGAGCAAAGTATATCCATGTGCATTATCTAATTACAGGCTTGCTTTAAATCTACAGGCTGCAAAATCAGTGCACAGGAAAAAGACAAACTCATGTTTGGTCTCAAGTGCAGGAAATACAGAAAGAAACTTGATGTATTTGTATTATTTCTGAGGAAATTTTAAATGTGGTTAAGAATATTACAGCTAGATTGTTAAAAAACATATGATAACAACCTAGCATTGACAGTCAACCATTGCATGTTGAAAACTGTGCTGGGTACGAATGGCCAAATCCCTGTCTTTTCTTCCTCTTTTTGCACTTCTAGGCAAGCTTGGGATATATGATGCTGATGGAGATGGAGATTTTGATGTGGAAGATGCTAAAGTATTGCTAGGCAAGTACAAATACAGGTGGAACAACTTATATCATTTAGTTGCCATGTTCATGTTTGGCTTTTTTATTTTTAAGTCAAAACAATATTTCTTGTTTCTTTGTTTGTTTTTTCCTAGTTTGAAAGCTTAAATTGATTTCACTGGGATGGGCTTTTTCTTTAATGCAAGTTGTAGGGTTGAGTGTGTACCTCACAGCAAATTCTGTTCCTTTTCTTCTAATATAGCAATGTTAGAGGAAAGCATTCAATTACTTACAGGATGTTTTTGTAGTTCGGTGGTTGATGTTACTGTACTGAATGTTGAAAGGTGGTTGTGGTTATCAATAAATTTATCAGATGCAGGACCTAAGATGCTTCAAGAGTGAAAATATTGTTTATGTTAATATGTGAAGCCAGGTCCATTTTGAAATGACTTTAAATGTGCCTTTGTACTTCTTAGATGACTATTTGTGTAGTGTATTTTTGTATTGTCTTTCCTCTATTCTGAGTTCTCCACAAGTCTGTTCATTTTCTTTGCCCTTCAGAAACAGTACATGACATGAATTTTTCTTCTCTGGCATTGAAATACTGGGTTTAGGTTTCTCTTGTAATTTGTGAGAATGTCTTTCTGCTCATTGTGTATCCTCAAAGGGAAATTTCAATCTCTAGATATGCTTTATGATGTTGTTTACTTACATCTTTTAAAGCACTGCCTTCTTCAGCTTCAGTCAAGCATTGGATAGATAATTCTTGAATACCTGATAGTAGAAATTTCACTCAAGTTTACTTTTCTTTAGTTTTTCTTTAGTTGATTTGTTCAAATGTAAGCCTCTGCTGAGCACACAAACCTGTAAAATTAAGCAAATGAACAAAGCAACGAACTCCCCAGCATAGTAACTAACAGCTTGAGCAGAGACAAAATGCAATGTATCAAACTAGTCAGTTATCAGTAGTACATTAGGATGTTATGGTTTGCTATTTCACATTCATACCCTATAAAAATCAGTGTATCATAATTTTATTTTTCCTACTTTTATGTGGAGAAATGAGCAAGTCTTTGGGAGGATGTGTATTCATTTGTTTAATCCCTTCACGGTTTATAGAAAATCCATGTAATCAATGGAATCAGTTTGCAGTGGTGTGAATGTGAGAGTCGTTCCAAAGAATCTCCAGCACTCTGAATGGCTACAGAGCTACAGATTGGTGTTCATTATAATTGGTGACTAAGTTAATACTTGGTATAGTTATAATCCTAATTTTTCTCTGTCTGTTATGTAGTGTCTAGAAACTGGATATCTTTTTCTTGATGGTCATATACAGGCAGAAACATTCTGCTGCTTTGTTCCATCTCTGTTTTATGCCGCCTGATATAGCCGGGAGTTCTGCCAGTACGTGAAAGGGTTTCTATTATAAGCTTGTCTTATCAAACCTTGTACTTCAAATGTGATCTTAAAAGGTCACAGATCAAAATTTATTTTTATTATTTTTGACAAGTTGCTTGGAAATAGGATTTAATCACATTTAAATTTGAGAATAATTTTTGCAATGTGAAAGAAACGATAAATTTAAGTTTTGTGACACTGAGAAAATTATGAATATAAAAATATATTTTTCTAATAAGTAGCATGTTATATTATTAACTGAACTTTGCTGTAAGTTACTGTGCTTGTTTGCATTTGAAATTTAATATGAAATAAAAAGTGAGCACCACAATGCAGACTGAAATTCTTTCATTGATGCAGAAACTAGAAGACTGGATTTCCTCTTGAGGAATTTGTCTTCAGAATTAAGTCATTGTAGTAAAGCAAACTGAGTAGTAAGCCTACTTTCTGAATATTGAGTGCAAAGCTCCTTTTGTCTATGAGGATTTTGTTAGTACATATGCTGTATTTGAAGGCTTATTTCTGGGACTTTTTTCTGGGTCAGACTGCCATAACAGCGGCGATTTCTCTGGTACAAAAGGAGTTACTGCAGTTTGGTGTTTAATGTTTGGTGTTGGAATTCATATGCTTTTTTCTCTCCTGTTCTTTAGCTATTACAGCACAAGTATTGTGTATTGAAGTTGTGATATGTACAGTGGTTTAATGTTGTCCACTTTCATAACCTTTAGTTTTCACTACAAATTTCAAGATTGAATTTCATATTAGTAGTAAATATTTTCTAAGTTTAATTTAATTAACATTTTGAGAAATGCTTCTACCAGCATGAGTTTATTTTGTATTTCAAATACTGAAAGCTGATAATTTAATAATTTTCTCTACTACTTGGCCGTACCTAAATAGAAGAATTAAAATTTTTTATTGTATTTCTTGTTTGTATAAGGTATGATAGTATCTGTTCGTTTTTTTTTGTTGGAATCAAAGCAGGTTTCATGATTAGGTTCTCTTGAAGAATTTGTGTAATTTTCAAAAGGGTGTGTGAGAAGTTTGTTCTTCCCCTCTTCCCTCACTCCCTATGTAAGAGAAGTTAAAAAAACCAGAACAAAAAACCAAACCACCTATACCCCATCCAGTCAACCAACCCCAGGTAATTATAGGGTATTGTAGCATTTATTAAAAAATTACCTGTGGTGGAAATGCAACGTTCTTGAAGCTGATCTGCCATTGTCTTGCAGATTTTGTCTTTTCCATAGATATTTCTGAGGTTCTGTTTACAGAATTCTTTCTGGTAATGGGAAGAGAGGCTTCGTACTCTGTTCCTTTGGGGGCTGCTGTTTGCAGTACTTTGCTTCCCTGTTTTTGTTTTCACTCTGATTGTTCTCAGAAGAGTGTTGTTCTTATGGGGAGTGCTACACACCTGACCTTGCTTTAAATCAGTACAGTGAGGAAGTGGCTTTAGCGGTATTACCAAAAAAAGTGTATAGGGGCACCAATGTCTGTTATATTAGTGACTTTGGAGCCAAACTGTTTCCTTTGTACTTTTGTCCTTTTTAACAGGCAACAATATCCTGAGAAAGTCTCCTTAAAGGGTTGCAATAGTTAGTACAGTTTTGGAACTGCAGCTACAGAAAACAATCCCTTTATTGTTCTTGTGCATTTAGTTCAGAGTAGTCCAGCTATGCAGAAAATGGCAAAACCCCATCCTCGTGTATCAGCAGTCGAACAGTAATAAGCAGTAGAATCCACGTAAAAACTCTTCCCCTGGTTCACCTGCAGTAGAAAAATATGTTTGCCGGCAGTCACACTGAGATTGCACATTCAAAATGTCTGTAGTGAGATAGTAGGTGTTAAAAGAAGACTTTTGCACAGTTCAGCTGTTTAGGATAAGTTTCATGATCTTCCCTATTTTTTTCTCTCTATGTTCTACTGTAGCCCTTCCAAATATTAAAGGTTGACTTGTGCTCATTTTCGTAAAAAGAGATGTTTACAGGAGAAGAAAGGTTTTGTCTTGTTAAATGCATGTAGGGAAGTCCTGTGCCCTACTGCCTGTGATAACTATTGAGCAGACAAATATTTTGACTCCTTTGTTTGCTTGGATTTAAATTATCATGTTAAGACTTCTCTTGAAAAAAAGTAGCTATATCTTGTGAGTCCCTGCTTTAGGTATGGCTGCTCTGCATTTGTTACCATTTTCAGATACTTGTTACCATGCTTTTTGTGAGTTTAGCAGTTTTTTAAAAAGCAGTTGTTGTCGATTTTGGTGGTGAATGAAGATGAAAAATAGAGTTTTAATTAGCTGGCAGTTTTTTTGTACTGTTTCTTAGGAAACAAGAGAAACTTATGAAATCCTGTGTTTTTTTTCTTTAACTCAGGCTGAAATGTTGTCTGAGGGCTTTTTTGGTTTTGTTCTTGGGTTTATTTTGTTAAATTTAAAGGCCATTACCTTCATCTTGGATAATTTTTGGAAAGAATTGTAAAGAAGGGGTTTAGGGTTTTTTTGTTTGGTGTTTTTTTGACAAAGACCGTAAGACACATTCTTCCAGTTGCTGTGGTTCCCTTTGGAGTCCTAGTATTTTCAGAGAAAATATGCTGCTGTACTCCATTTTATAAATGTAATTGCCCAAAAGTCTTGACTTAGTGCAAGAGCAGGGGCATCTATATGATTCTGTATGTGTGTACAAAAATGACTTCTAAAGCCTGAAGTCTTTTGGGATTGATATGTTGGTTTTCTGTTTTGTTGGATTTTTTGGGGTTTTTTTTCCATTTTGTTTTTATATGAGATTCTGACGGACTGGAATGACGTATTAATTCTGTACTTATAACTTAGATTGCTCTTTTAGGATTTTTAGATTGAATTTTCCGTTCTTTTATTGAGATTTTGTTCTTCAATAAATATCCTTACTTTAGTTTATATCTTTACTTCTTGTATGATCCAAATTTTGAAAAAAAATTAGAATAACTGAGTGCTGTGCATAAAGTTGTTTATAAAATTTAATTTTTATAGAACTAAGCCATGGAAGAAGTTGGAGAGGGATATTTATAATACCTTGATTGCCTCCTGGATTCAATCTGTCATTTTTAAACCTTTGGGCTATCCAGTGAAAAGTTAAAGAGAATGGCTGGTCACTCAAGTAGAGGTTCTGGACATCCAGGTACAAGGATGTGGAATATCATGGACTTGGAAGTATCTTCAGAATTATCATTGATAATTTCAGTATGTGCTGTAAGGAAAACATTGAAATGTGTTAAATGTCTCTGCTGTGAACTTCTCTATCCTGAGTGTTTCATTAACCTGCATCTAATACTGCTTTGTAATCTGCATGTGCAACATATTCACTTAATTTTATGTTTCAACAATCTGTCTTCACCTTTAGCTCACTTTTCTGCTTGTCTTTTCAACACAAATGAAGGTTTGTTCTGGTTAGAAGTGGGGGAAAATCCTCCCTCTGCAGCTTTAAAGCGTACCAGTAATTGTTTGTTGTTGCCTGGTCATTCTGTGGTGTTTTTCCTAGAATGGAAAATTTGAAATGTTATTTAGTAACAACTGTAAAACAGTGATATTAATTAAAAATACAAACAAATCTAGGCAAGACCTCACCAAAAACAGGAGGGGAAAAAAGCATTAGCCGTGGCTTCTTTGCACTTTACAAATGCCAGCAGTGGGTCTTGTAACATAAAATAGTAGCTATTAGTCCCTAATATTAGGGACTTTAGCAGTGATGAGCTTAATCTTTGCTGTTCTGGCCTTCTCTACTTTAGCTCTTTATCCTGCTTTAGATTTTCTATATTACAAAACTTATACCCTGTACTGACTACCTATTCATTTCAATCTGGTGTTCTGTATATCTTCAGCTGTGAATTCCTGAGGATCAAGTACGTCAGATAGAAAATCTATCATAGAAAAAAAAAGATTGAGAAACGTGTTAAAAAAACCCAAACAACCAAATAAACTGCAAAATTACATCTCTCAGCAATTAGAATCCTCACTTCTAAGCAAAATCAAAATTCTGCATGGATAAGAATGTTATCCTTAACAGTGTGTCTGTGACAAGTTTGTTTATATAATCTTTGCTTTTAAATGTTATTCTTGGCCATCAGTTGCAAGCTCTCAAATTTGAACATGATGGTTTAAAAAATAAAGAAAACATTGAGTGATTTTAAAGTAGTAGAAGATTACTGGTAAAAATTGTCTAAAGGTGAATGCTGTGGCAGAAAACCTGAATATAAATGGGTTTAGTTTTAGGACTAGGAAGAAGGGAAGACAAAGCTACTGCCGTTTTTTCTCTTCTTTTTTTTTTTTNNNNGGGACATTTTGCATGTTTATTGCCCATATTATAGTCTGTATTGGAAAGAGTCAACTTTAACATCCCTCTATTTCCTAGTTAGCATTCTTGTAAAGACTTCTGTCTGTGACAAGACATGTCTTTCACAGATCCTCCTTTTACAGTTTCCTCTTTCCACCTAACTGCTGTCTCTTTTTTCCCCTTCCCTCTCTCTCTCTCTTTCCTCTATTCTTGTATAGGCCTGACCAAAGATGGCAGTAATGAAAATATTGATTCCCTTGAGGAAGTCCTTAATATTTTAGCAGAGGAAAGCTCTGATTGGTTTTATGGCTTTCTCTCATTTCTCTATGATGTATTGACTCCTTTTGAAATACTAGAAGAAGAAGAGAGCGAAGCTGCAGATGATGTTGATGGTACGTCACAGAATGAAGGGGTTCAGGGAAAAAAGACTTGTGTTATTTTGGATTTACAGAACCAGTGACTGAGAGACTAATTTGATTGGCTTTCGAAAATGTCCCTGAAATCATCAATCTTAATATAGCAAGAATTTATGACATTGAGGGGAACCTCACAAATGGACACTCTAAAGATTGAACTCAAGTTAGCCATGCAATGCTGTTTCAGTAGTTGAAAGCTTTTCAATAATTTTTCCATTTTTTGTGACAAGTATTACACAGGTGTGTAAATATGTAGAATAAAGCATGTATCTGTGGTTATGTAGTTGGTTTCTGTATGTGCTTCAATTTGTGCATTTTGTGCACAAAACTTACAAAGCTTAAGTGTAGTAATCTCTACTGTTAACACTATAACGTTTGTCTTTCTAGCAAACATTAACTGAAGCATTTTGTAACAGCCTTGATTATAAAGTATTCTGGCATGACTGTGCTTTGTAAATACATGTTTTTATGTTAATCCTTAATATAGACATGACAATGATAATTCTCCTGTGAAATATAATTTTAATAAATAACTTATTTTGTGATTCACTGCTTTCTCAGATAGGTTCTTTTTACTTGTTCAAAGAAAAGACTTAATTTATAAGTGCTTGAAAATTCTACAGAAACATTTCTTTCTAAGTTAGCTAACATCTTGTATTCAGAAGCGACTCTGTCATATGGTTTACCCCCCCTGATTTGTCTGTTTTCAGACCTTATCTTCAGTCATTTCATTAATATGACAATCACATCACAAGGGCTGTTCCAAATTTCTTTTAGTTTTTAAGGTGGGCCTTCTATGGAAGTTGGAAGCTGTGATTATGTATTTCTAATGTAATACTGACTATATTAAAGACTAGTTGGAAATTAGAATTTAATGTCTTCTATTCCTTGAGAAATTGAAGTATTTAATGTAGTTTTGCAAATTTGAATCTTTTTCCTGTGAAACTGTTTTATGACAGTTGTTCCAAAAATACTTTCCATGTATGTGAATTCTGTCTGCTATCATGAAGTTACTGGTATAGAAAGGGCAGTTTATAATTGTGTCCTGCAGTTTGTATCAGGTATCAAAAGCTGAAACTGAGCTGTCCTTTTAAACATGAATAATGTACTCAAACAAATTACAATTAAAATTGTATCAATTTGTTTTTTGTAATGCCTGCTTTGCTTAAGTTTGTATTGGTTTCCTAAATGAAGTTGATAACCAAGTTTAAGCACTAGTGGTTGCAGGCTGAAAATTTAACTTCTTTTTAAAAGAAATAAAATTTCATTTACTTTGGCATGCCATTTTTAAAGCAATTTAACATGCCTGCTTGAAAAAACTTCCTCTAGATCATCCAATTCCAGGTACTGTATAATCTTTTAAAAGTAATAAAAATGTGGTAGCATTAATCAAGTGAAATGTTGTGATGGGCTAATACTGTTGCTCAAGGTTTATGAATTAAATAGAGCAATGAGAGCATTCTTCCAAATATTTGGGGATTAGGATATAAGAAAACTAACAACATATAAATTTAATGGTTTTTAAAACAAGATATATGAAGTGTAAGGCAAAAAAAAGAAAGAAACCTCTAAACATTATAAAAATAAATGCTAGTAGATCTGGAATATTACTGAGCAGTTTGTTAGCAAGTGCAAGAAACTTGCAGTGTCTGAGATGCAGGAAATAAGTAAGCTTGGGTTGTTTTGTTTTGTTTGAGAATTTTTTAAATCTTAATTTTAGAAGCAGATTTGAATTAGATATAAGAGTTTCATCACTGTTTTGGGATAATAATACCTCTCAGTGTTAATTAAAAAACTGTCATGGAATATTGAAATCTATTGTAGATCCTTCAGTAATGGAATTAGATAGCTAAAAAGAGAAGGGAAGCATCTACTATAAGAATTCTATATATGAAGTTTATACAAAATAGTTAATAAATGAATTGGTAAAGCGCAAATTTGGCCAGTGAAGTCGAAATGGATTGCTTGAACCACAAGAAAGCTACAGGTACTGAGACAGGTGATCAGTAAACAGTGAATTAGTTTAATGTGGGCTGCAGATAAGAAATGCAGGCCAGCAGAGTTCTGATTTGATATCATGCAACTTCCTTGTTGATATTACTAAGTGTGTAGGCATCGGCTCGAAAACAATTACAGTGGAAATGAAGAATTTGTCAGGGGTGAAGGGGTGAAGGGTGGGTACAAAGACCTAGTGTAAGTAAATACCTTTGTAGGGTACTTCATTTCTGGAAAATAGTCTTCCTCTCAGAAGTGTTCACACTTGCCTAGGGTTGTTCCTGTTAACAATTGAATCCTCACCTGTGGTGAGCAGAGCTGTCCAAACTCTCCGAAAGTTTGGGATGGATGAGTTTGGTTTTCATGTATTCTATCCATGGCTGTGATTACAAGCAGAACTAGGCTAGTAAGGATCGTAATAAAATTTAGTTGAATCTTTGGTTATATTAGCATGGCAGGCTTTTTTGTTTGTTTGATCATTTGTCTTAGAAAAAGCATTTAACAGCAAAAAAAAATAAGCGGAGTATGATGTGCAAATAAGCAAAGAAAACTGAACAGTATCACAATTTGCTTGTGAGTCTGCACAAATTGTTTGAAATTAGTTGAGGAACTTGAAAACGAAATTTTTTGATTGTTTGTGACTATAAAAATAAAGTCATTAAATTTATTTTCAAAGTATTTTTAAGGTGTGGTTCGAAAGCCATGGCGTTTTGTCTTTAATTATTTTAGAATAATTATTTTAGAAAGCAGGGATGCAGCCTTCTCCTACAGTCTCTGGAAATTTTTTAACATTGTTTGCTACTAATTTTCTCCTATTTTAAATTCTCAGAATTTAAAATTCTGGGAATTAAAATAGGAGAAAATTAATAACAATGTTTTTTATGTGGAAAATACATTGTTTAAGTAATAGGAACTTGCTGGGTTTTATACCTAGCAAGGAATGAAACAATGAAACTTTACTGATTTTATATTAAATTGGACGCGTGGTTTTTGTTAGATAACCTCATATTCCTTACAGTTAACTTATATTAAACTTTCAGAGCTCCAGAAATAAATTTCTTTGAAATTGTAGTCTTCCAGTTTGTCCAGCATTTTTAGAAATCTGTGGGATGTTTTACTTTGTCATTTGTTGGTAAATGTTTGATATTTTAATTGCCAGTCTTCAAACTAAGTACTGCATTAATCTTTGTGGCAAAGCTTTTGTTTGCTTTCTTGTCATACTAATGAAAAGAAATTTATAGGGGAAAAAACCCTTAAGACCCATATATCTGAAATGGCTAAAAACCTCAGGAAGCTTTGAACCCCAGATTTCTGTGACCACCTTCAGCAGTATTTAATTCAAAAGTAAAAGAGTGTTGTATGGCAGAGAGAAATCACAATGCTTACAGTGTATAGAATAACTTTGAATTGAAGAGAATAATGAGTACATTGTTTGCATATCTGTTAAAATTGTTATTGCAAACATTTTTTTGCTTTTTTTCCCCCGTGGCCCTATTAAAAAAATTTCATTATTAGTTAGTCTCAATTGACTGGCTATAGAAGAAATCAAATTTTCATAACAGTTATTGGTATAGGCTGCATTTAGATGGCAGCATAGAAGAAGAATTCATTGAAGCATTAGAAAGATTTTAATTTCATTTCATGGCCAGATGGGAGAGGTAAAGCCCACCTGTATTGTAAATGTAATTTGAGAGCTGGGGAAAGCTGTTGTGTACAGATCAGTCATTTTGGAGAGATGTGTTACCATATTCCCCATTATTTTTCCATCAGATAAGCGGCTATCATAATGATGTCACAGGAGCATGAAATATATTAAGTATTGTCTTTCTCAGGGTCAGTTAGGATGCATGTCTCAAGATGAGGCAAATAAAAGCAAGATTTGCTTGTTGGTTTTTTATATCTGCTTGTACAGGATGCGGCATAAACATCTGTGACTTCAGGAAACAAAAATTCTTTGTACCACGTGTATCTGATCAGATCTGGATTTTTCTTCTGTCATGAGGCAGTTAAATAAGCAAGAGATATTAAAACACCATATGGAGAATATACTGAAGTTTGGTGTTTTGTTGTTTGGGGTGTTTTTATGCTAGTTGCATGAATTAAAACTCTTGCACTTGGAGAGTTACAGGCTTTGGTAAGACAAGCACTCTGAGCTCAGTTTAAGGTAAGTGGGTGTTAGCTTTCTGTCAGTAAACTAATTTTGTTTAGCAGATGACCTTGTGTATCTAATATAGCATATTATAAATGCACAATCATAGTAATAATTATGTGCAGGGGGATATACAAACAATCATAATTTTTTCTGACTTGCAGTTCTTCTGGACAAGGAAAATAAAAAGGAGAGAAAAACGTTAATAATGATTTTGGCTTACAGATTTGTATTTCCTCTTTTGGTACTGCAATTTTAGCATCTTTCACTAATTATCTGTGTGGTTAAGGAGGTTCTTGATGGAACATCATAAATTAAGGCAAGAGTCTGAACACCAGCCCTAGTGTTTTAAAACTTGACACTTTATATTCTGTCATCCAGGCTTTGCATAAATTGCAAAGGGTAGCAAGTGCTGTCTGTCAGCTGCTTAGTGCTAACCTGGCCCATGTGATTTCTACGGTAAATGCAAAGTAGCCCCTCCCTTTTTCATGTCTAAGTGGATAAACTGCCTTAATTAGCTTACATTTGTTTCATGATGCATAGATTAAAAGTGTTTATGCAGGTAGAGGTTGTAGAGAAATTGACTTACAGGAATTTTTTCACTTGGTAAAACCTTTCGGCTAGCAAGGCTATTAAAGTTTTTGGGATTATTAAGTGAATAAAATGTATTTGCGCATGCCAGGTTGCTCAAAATATTGTTTAATATGAGAATGCAATTTGTCAACATAATAGTTGGGAAACTGCTCGAATACAGAGAGCTTTTTGCCTAATATTTTTGTTTTGCAATGCTTGTCTTTCTAAATAAAAATAGTATTTATATATTTTTCTTCTGATGCTTAAATTCTAAATCTGTACTCTCACTTGGGGGTTGTTTATGGAGAATGTTCTTGAAGGTTTTTATGGGGAAAAATAGAGGAAATGACTGGACTTTGTTGCAGAATAAGAATGTTTTGTAATATTCCTGAGCTCCAAAGGATCAGTTAAGATAGCAAGCTGACCACCTTTAAGCACTCTATGAAAATAACCACTTTGAGAGGAGTATTTAATTTATAGAATGACTATTTAAAGCACTTATTTAAAAATATTGTGAACCTATTGACCTATGTTAACTTAGAACTCAGCTTTTTAGTTAACTAATTCCAATAGTAGCCATTTCTGACATTCCATTATACCCACATTTGATGTTATAAATTGTGTATATTCTTTCATCATTGCCAGCATTGGACATTTACAATGTGGGATTGAATGGAAAAAAGAAGGAACTTTAAAACTAGCTCAGAACAAGTGTGAAGCCACTTAAATTGGACTTCAGAATAAGAGTCCACAAGTTCAACTACATGATTTCTAGAATTCTGGACATTTGCTTGTGTGCCCCGGTGCTGTAAGAGCCTAAGTCTTTGCCATGAATTCCCTTAGGTGCCAGATTTTGTCACATGTCCTGGACATTGCTATCTCAGAAAACCAGGTGGTTTGCACCCATCTTGCTTCACCCTAATTGGGGCTGACAAGTAAGACTTCCCTGTGCTGTAGGGATTTGCCCTTGCCGGGATCATGTCCAGGTGGAAATCAAGATGCAGCAGGATTTCAGTCTTGTGATTATTGCATAATACTAAAAATACATTATTTTACATACTTCCCTTGTGAACAGGCCTATTAATAATATGTTAAAATTTGCATGATTTATGTAATTACCTCATGAATTGATAATTTGCTGAGAACTTTACTGCTATTCATTGCATAAAAGGAGATTGAAACAAAATTACTGCTTGTCTGCATATTTAACAAGTGAAATAACAGTAGTCAGTGAACAAGGTATTTTGTAATCTTTCAACATAGTGCATATATCTTTATTTGAAAATTATTTGAAATATCTGTATGATTTTTTTGTGTGTATACTGATACTTGTACAATTTTACAGTTTTCCTTATCAACATGTGTTTTTAAGAGAATCTTAAAATATTCAGTAATATTTAATTTTAATATGAAAAGAGGGGAGAAGCTGGCTTTGTGCAACTTTTCTGAGTACCTTTTATCGTCTATATTTGCATTGATGATGTAAATGAAAGTTGGAGTCTGTTTTTTCTTTCATATGAAAAAAATGTTAACCTATTTTTCCATGCACTGCTTAGAAATAGTGAGTCTGAATAATGACTTTAGTCAAGTTAGAGCTCTGGACTTCAGCAATAGTGGTAATCTATGGGGGAAGAGCTTGAAAAGTCTCATATCCCAGGTATGGGTTTGTGAGGAAATTAATCTAAAACCTGTATTTTTACTTAAATAACCCTTTTAAAAGCAATTTTGGCCATTATGTCAATGCTTGATATTTTGAAAATGTATAGTATAGAGATTATATGCAAGGTGACTACAATGACTTTAATGGCTACATTCTTTAAATTAATGATTTCATTTTTTTAGTATAGGCTATCAGAATATTGTTTGTTTTTTCAGATTAAGTGATATATGACACATTTAGGTAGGTACTATTTTCTGCAAGCCTTAGCTCATGGTGCAGATGTTCAGTGTAGGTGTTTTGTATGTCTGAATGAGGAGCCTCGTGTTGAGAAATGGGAATGTCTCCTCTCATTTAGTAAGATTCTCTATGAGTTTAAAAATACATAGTTACTATATTTTTTCATATATTTTTTTTCTTTACTTTCAAGGTGGCTTTTAGGTAGCAACTTGCACGATTTTTGTGATTAAAATTGCTGTTTGTGGGATTTAAGTCTTAATCCACAGCACTGTCGTAGTGATAATCCAGTCTCTTTTAATGGTATTAAAAAGATGAAGCTAAATATTATTTGTATTTTTGGAAAGGCTTTTGCCTTTATGCCTCTTGTGGTACTAGCTATAAAGTACAATCTAGAGGCTGACTGCTCTCAGTTTGTTAGCTACAATGGGAAAAGAAGACAGCACTTGATTTTGGAGAATAAGGTTTATTTTTTAAAATAAAAATCGTAACAGTCTTAAGTAGTCTGAAGTAATGGAGTAAGTATTTTAACTCTAAAGAAATAGTAACTGTCTTTAGATCTGAGCAATACCTTTACCAAAACATTTATTTTCCTTCAGGTAAAGAAAAATATGTTGTAATTTATTGTAAGAAAACAGTCAATTTATATATTGTGCAATACCTGTGTACTGAAGGCCTTTTGAGTTCACATGTATATAAAATATTTATGAAATTTTATAGAAATATATTAGTGTGTTTGAGAGGGAACTGACAAATACTTTGCGGAGAAATCAGAGAGGGTGTTGGTTATAAATATGTGGCAGCACTGGTCCGGAGAGAAGTGAGCAATCTCCAATTAAGAGGCTTCACAAGTAGCATGCGTCTGGTAATGTGCTACTTTTCTTTGACCAGTTAGTCTTTCGTATCAGTACTTGTCACGGTCTTGCAACTGAGGTTGCTTTATTGTTAATGAGTTAATAGTCTGTATTTTTCCACAGGATTGTAGTGTGCTATGTAAAGTGAACTTTTTATATAACATGGCAGGTTGGGAAGTTTCATGTCAAATTTATTAAACGTCACAAATCTGTTCATAACCTGTTTCCATTTTGCAACTAATTAGGTGAGGAGCCAGGAGGGGTAGCCAAGAAAAAAACTAAACTCAAAGGTATTTTTAATGTTCTTTTTCATGCGGAACTTTATGCAGATAATGATGTATGAAATGCATGTTCATTACAAATACCAGCTGTGGGTTATAATGTTTACTAATACTAGCTGTGTTGGCTAAATATTTTCTAATGATGCAGTAAACTATTGTTCTTGCAATTTTTCAGTATTTTTTTTTACTACTGATTGAAATTTAGTGGCAATGCGAGTGCTTTCCTAACTAGAGATTACATTTCGTTTGTGTGGGGTTTTTTTACTGCAGATGTCGTGTTTGGATTTTAAGTAGTTTATGATAACCTGATAGTCTGCATGTTCTTAAGTAAGATTTTGCTTTGTGTGAAATCCTCTTCATTATCATCCATGAATTCATGAGACTGTATTGTATTTGGACTCAAGTGCCTTAATTCTTCTAAGGCTGTACGTTAATAGTTTCATCTTTTTTGTGTGTGCGGGAGTTGAAATTTAGGCAAAGTTCAATAACTTCCCCTTTAATATTATTTGCAGGATTGATTGCAACATTTTCTAAAAGCGTAGCGTGGGATAGCTTACAACCAATTTATAGCATGTATTTATTTATAGTTACATTGCTGTATGAACAGGTCATAGTGTTGAACACAAAAAAAGCTAATTAGCCTCAGCAAACACCAAGGTACCAGATGTACTTCAGGTGCTTGGCTTTTTATATCTGCTCAGTTATCTCTGGGCAGCATGAGACTATGGAAACAGTCTCTATGTTACATTAATGACAAGCAGACTGTAAAGTGCATTTTTCTGGCAGTATATGAAAAAGGCATGCTGTTCACCATACCAACCTTCATGAGGAAAAAAGCGTTTTTGAGAAGGAAAACTTACTGCTCGTTTCAGTGTGACTTTTCTCAGCATCTTGCATCGAGTTGAAATTTTTAGCATTTGCTCCATGTTGTGCTTGGTATAACTCGGTTGCAAACTGCATGTTTCCAAGAATGTAATAAATGTCACTCAGCAATTCTTTCCCTAGTTTTGGATGATTTTTCAATGTTTGATATGACAATAAAGAAATGTCATATTTCAAATTTTTTGTGTCAAAAACCGTTTGGAAGGAAATACGATGTCACTGACTGAGCTATGTAATTGAATTGTTAACTCCACAGAAATGTTACACAGTGACTAGAGACAGGCCTGCTTTTTTGACTCAACAGACTGCAGTTTCTCTCAAAAGTCTGATTAAAAATAGAGCTGTTTATATGTAAAAGTCATTATCACTTTCTTAATTATGTGGGAGTAATGATTTCAAAATTAAATGCAAATATTGCATACAGATTTAATGGAAAAATCTCTGAATTTATTGACTTAAAAATTCCTTATTCTGGAGAATTCTACTAGTACTGACATTTTCAAAACTATGGCAAAATGGAAGTAAATATTGAACATTAAACATATTGAACATAATTTTCAAGGGTTCCGTTCTGACTGTTCTTATGACATATTATCTGAATACCCTGTCACAACCAAATGTGAATTTGAAGTAGAGAAAAAATCTCAAGAGACACAAAAGTGAAACAAAGAAAAAAGTTACTGATAACTGAAAAGCAAGGTTGTAAGAACCAATTTACAATTATTGATTTCACTGAGGTTGGTCTAACCAGTTAACTTTTTTGGACTTGATTTAATTAATCAGGACATTGCTGTTTCTTCTTAATTGCACTTCTCAATACATACTTCAGTTATTATTTTATAGTCTTTGCTTAATATGAGGTAAATATCAGTAAAACATTGTATTATAAATTTGTGTAATAACGTTTTGAACTGTAACGCTGTTGTCAAAGGTTCAAAATTTATTGTGATTTTCATGCTCACAGGCAAAAGTGGTTTTAGCATTCTGCAGAAGTTAGCAGTAAGATAAAAGAGGCATGGTTTTCTCTAGATTAACGCTTCATTTGGATTCAGCTGCAGTATAAGCCAAGGTTATTCACTGGCTGCATGGTGTGAGATGTTCCTAGAAAGTCAAAACTAATTTGTTTAAATTGCTCAAAGCTTAGGAGTTAATTCTACAACTTTAACAAACATTAAATACTAATTTGATCAAAGCTTTTATGTGGTTGTTCATAAGATGTTTTTTGGCCTAAGATTGGTTCTCTCATTGAACATTTCCTCTTTTTTAAATGAAAAACTAAAAAGTAAAAGAAGCTATTAAAGAATCACTCAAGAAATTAAGGGAGAAGCAGGAATCCAAGAAGGAGGAAAATGAAGAAGAAAAAAAGAAAACCAGGAAAGGAAAAGATGCTACTGATCGAAAGGACAAGAAAGCTGTTGATATGAATAAATTAAAGAAAGATTCTGACAAGGCTAAAAGAGACAGAGGAAAGGAAAAAGGCCAAGACAAAAGTATAAAATCCAAGGAGACTACAAAGAAGTCAGCCAGTGAAAAGGATGGCACTTTTCAGGCGGGAAAAGACAAAGAAACAAAAAAGGTAGTTAAAAGCCTATCCAAGGAAGACAAGAAAGAAAAGAAATAAACAAGAGTTCCTGTTCTGCTAATGAGGAACAGACCTCAAGAATGTAAAATTCAATGAATGTGGCAAATATGGCAATAAGAAAATAATGTTTTCTGGAAATAAGTGTGAACAAAGGTTATATATAATATTTTTTTAAAACTGTTCAGTGTGTACTGGTATTGTAAACACAAAGCAGACATGTCTGCTATGAAACTCAAGTATGTACATATGTTAATGTGCCTGGCTACCAAAGGGTATTGAAAACATTTAAATGTAAAATCGATGCCAGTTACTTCAAGTCTACTCTAAATATGGGTTTGGGTTTTTGTGATTGTTTTTTTTTTTCTTCCTTGTTTACTTGTATTTGCTTGATGTGGAGATGAAAGTCTAATGTTCTATATGAAAATAGATATTTAAAAGCAATATTAACAGGCTTATCCGGACACATGTAGTGGAAACTCATAAAATATTTCTATTTCACAGAAACAACCAAAAGGAGCATTAATGGACTTTAGTGTCATAGGAACTAAACAAATAAGTGTAACTTATTCTCTGCCAAACTTTTTCCCTAGGGAAACTATTTTTTTCCTGAGAAAAATATTTTGTACACAAATAGTCAAACCAATTTGAGTATTGCACTTTATCATGAGACCCCTGGGTATACTCTATCAAAATGTTCCTACATTTTTGTCTTTTGTTCCCATAACAATATGTTTCAGCTTGTCTTCCATTCCCTATTTATTTAATTATTTTATTTCTCTATATTTGTGTTGGAAAGCTTGATTCATTATAACTTTTTATTTAACTGTGTCCTGATTTTTTTTCCAAGTTTACAAAACTTTTGGTAATGAATACTGCTGAAAGTTAGGCCACCTATTTCATCACTGACAAGTATTGTTGTATTCTAATTAAATTTAAGATGTGATATGCTAGTACTGCTCTATTTTGGTTGAACTTGTTTAGAGAACAGCTTATATATTTTTTTCAGCTGTTATCTTCTTCAACACTTTCGAGTGCATGATTCTTCTATAAGCAAAATCCTGTGTTAGTTTGTTTTTACAGCTTCTGTATTTTTAGCATCAAGGAAGGATTTATCCAGCACTCTCATTAGAATAAATAAAGTTGCAAAACATTTCTGCAGAGATAATAGATTTCAGAATGAATCTATGAATGAATCTGTGGTTGCTTTCAAGTTGATTTAGAAATGAATATTTTCCAAATAAATTTGAAAGCAAGTATATTGCATGGAATGGTACATTATAATTA
Organism: Donacobius atricapilla; assembly: GCA_013397315.1. NCBI lineage: Eukaryota > Metazoa > Chordata > Aves > Passeriformes > Mimidae > Donacobius > Donacobius atricapilla. The sequence continues at coordinate 896,350 of WBMY01005720.1, forward strand.
CACAGGATTCAGAACAAAATTTGTAATGGAAGTTTAAGATTGATTCTTGGTATACCGCAACATTAGTTTCAAGAAAACAAAACTAAAAAGTGAAATTGAGAATACTATATATATATATATATGTATATGTGCATGTGGGTGGTAATTTAGGATTGAAGTCCTGAAGGTTAATTCTGTTTGTGGTTTTGCTAAAAAATTTTGCGTATAAAAAATATACACTTTCCTCAGCTGTTCCATACATAACGTCTGCATCATGCTTTGATCCCTAGAGTTATAAGATGTGATAATAAGGTTAAAGACAGTTTTTGGGTTTTTTTTAGAAAAAATGAAATATTCAAATAGTTATCAAAAATAGTTCCAATTAAAGCTGTTGAAAACAGTATAGTATCTTAAGATTCTGGCTGTGATAATTAACAGAGATTATCTACTCTGAGGTATTTTCTAAATATTTATAAATTCATGAAGATGGAGGGAAGCGATGTACATTGTGAATTGTTTCAGTGCCTAGCAAAAAAATATGAGAGAATGAAGATCTAATAAATGCACTTCCATAATGAACATTCTCTGTTAGTTTTTGGTGATGATAGATATATTTATTGAACTTTGCTCTGGTAAGTGTTAAAATGCATATTTGATCAGAGGAGCATTCAAATCACGCTTCTCAAGGATGGTGGCACAATGTTATAGTGCACATCACTTTTTATTTTCTCCCATAATGTGACAGAACTTGTAACTTTGTGGGAGTTAAATTTGAAATTAATTGCTGTTCTGATTAACATATTATATCTATGACCCAAAGTTTATGGGATTCTGGAAAGGTTGGGTTGTTTTATTTTTTTCCTTTCCAAAGAAAATTTTATTTGAGCTGCACTCCAGGCTATGCAGACAGCCACAAAATAAAGTATTTTTGCTCCAGAGATCTGTTGTGTCGTTGTATATCTCGATGAAATATTTTTGTCATTAAACTTAATGCAGCAAGTTACCACATAAGCTCAAAACACGCGCCAGACAAGTAAGAGCTAAATGTAATTTTAATAAACAGAAGAGAGAAAATAATATTTTACAAAAAGTAAATGATATAGTATATTACCTACTTGAGAAGATTGAATAGAAATCAGTGTTAAACATGATAGGTGTGTATAAAAAGCTTGAAGGTCAAGTTGAGAAATATGCAGGTGAAACAAGGACACACTCTTGTTCATTCCTTCTTTCCTGTTAAATACCTGTAGTGCTCGGTGGGTGTGGAATATTGGCTGTCTTTTGAAATGCTTTGAATACATTTATTGTTCATGAAGCAGAGTATGTGGTTGTCTGTGGGTTATTGAGGATATGAAGACTTATTTAAAGCAGTGTATGTGTAAAGTAATTGAATGGTGTTTGTGAAAGCAAGGTGGTGGTTTCCATGCATATGGATTCTGAAGTGTGAAAGAGTGGTTAATATGAGTTATTGTTTTATCTCCATCCTAAGATGATTGTAGAAGGAAGTAACTTCTTACTCTTGTAGTCATTGTTATTCCTGAAGGAAAAGGTAATAATAATAATTTTTAATATTCTAGATGTGCGGGGTTTTTTGTGACAGAAGAAAATTGGCCAAAAACTAAGTGTAAATTTGTCATTTTTCTTCTAGCTTCTTATTTTGACTCTGAAGTGATGGACTCTTAGTTACACTGCTTTTGGATACAGCCTAACTACCTATCTTCAAATAATTTAAATTTAAATAATATAAAAAGATAGACTTAATTCTGTTATCATGTAACCATTACTTGAAATAAATACGTATTTTTCTCACAATGCATAAAATAATATCTCTCTAGTCTACACAAATTTGGTTTGAGACATACTAATCCAATTTGCACTGAGATAGGTTTGACTCCAATGGAAATGTGGTAATTATTATTTTTTTCATTGTACTTTATTGAAACATAGTATTGATCCACTTAAGAGTTGCTTTTACAAGATTACTAGTACTACAGGAGTGTTCATTATAGTTTAGCCTCTGCTTTCTTGCATGCTATCTTTTCTGCTGATTTCCATGTATACAGCTGTTGACAAACTAGTTTGCTTTTGTGTGTTGAGAAGGGAGTCTTATCTTAATTGACCTTGGATGTAGGATTATAGGCAAATGGCATTTGGATGGGACTTTGGGAGATCCTTATTCCAACATCCTACTCAAAACAGGGTTGTTTGAAAGGAATGACCAGGTTGCTCTGGCCATTTTCCAGTGTGGTCTTTCAAAGCTCCATGAATGGGAATGCACAGCCTCTCTGTGCAGTGTTTTCCACTGATTTCACTGCCCTCATAGTGGTGGGGGGTTGTGGGGGTGTGAGTTTTTTCTTCTACCCAGTCTGAACCTTTTGTATAAGTCTTGCTTGAACCTTCCTAAAGGAGAGTTAAGAGGAGAATGAGTCTAATACCAACACATTCTTGAGTATATGGTGTCTTAAGATGTGACATGATCTATCACAGCTATATCTTTATCTCCTGCCATGATGATGGTGTTATCATTACATTTATTGATTGCTTTCTTTTCATGGTATTTTGATCTAGAAAGAGACTATGGTATAGATTGTCAGGACCTTAGTGGTAAAATTCCGTCAGACATACTTTTTTCTATAGTCATTTAGTCGTCAAAACAAACTAACCTTAATCAGGTCTTCTAAAATGTAACATATGAATTTAAATATCTCCTCTCATTCTGTGCAGCTTTTCAGAAAGTTCAAATGAGTTGTTCTTTTATAGAAACTATAAAATTGATCAGATGAAGCACTTTTTGCCCAAATTGAAAACACAGAGAAAAATTTGCTGTCTATTTTTTTACTGGATACTGAATACATGTTGAGAATACCATAGTCATTTGTTCAGTTGCTTTGAAATTAAGGCAAGTGCTTAAATTTCTGTCCCTTTTTACCTCCTAATTGTATGTTTGTCTTCCAAGCATCTTTGTTTACTATCTGAATACACTTTAGTCTTTATATATATATATGTATCTTTAGTCTTTATATATATATATATCTCTTTAGTCTTTATATATATATGTATATTATGACAGCCCTGTATTTGTGATTGTTTTAATGCATTTTTGAAGAGTGTAACATCCGTTACAATTTAATAGAAAAAACTTTCTTATTGTATAAATGAATCCATTCATAAAGGGCATAAAGTTAACTTTATAACTGAAAAATGCAGGCCTTAAAGAAAGATCTGTCCCAGCACAGCCAACATCACTAGAATCTGAGGACACTGACCAGGCTGCTGAAAAGTCATATGTTGAATCAGGTAAGACCTTTTGTGAATCATAGACAAAACAAACAACATGCTTCATTTGAATTATAACTCTGTGTCATTAACATGCAGCTCTTTTATAGATTTTGTGTTGCTTATCTACTGAAGTTTGTTTAACAGGAATCACAGTTTATAACTTCATATAAATCACTTACCATGAAAAGTGAAAAATTTCATGGTTACCATTGTAGCCATATCGCATTAGAGTAACTTTCTGATGATGTATGGTTGTGGTTTAGATTGATTTCAACTATATATCCAACCAGAATAACAGCAGATTCTTCACCTTAAAAAACAAACAAAACCCTCTCAACAACCAACTTAATAAGATAATAAAGTACTCATTTTTCCACCAGAACTACTAGTATATAACAAATACAATAAATTGATCTCCTACTGTTAAAAAGGTAATTGAAACATGTTAAAGCCCTGTACTCTTATTAGAATGTATTAGAATCAAGAGGAATTCAAGAAAAAATACTTTACATGTCACTCTTCATGTATCTGATTTGCATTAGTGTTATTCAGAGAGTACATGTTTTTTCCTGTTTATTGAAGAGGTTTATCCTATGTGGTATTTATGTGAACCTTAATACATAAACATACAAATACAGAGCATATGGCCAGTGGAATCTATGGAATATAGATTTTGTTTTAAAAGACTTGCATTACTTTTCTTAGGATATAATTTATATAATGTATCAAGATATGGTTTCCTGGTTGGGTGGGGTTTTTTTGTGTGTGTGGGGTTTTTTGTTTTTGTGGGACTGTTTTTCATACCATTTTGGATCCTTATTTGAAAATGGAGCTGTTAACTGGTTTAGAGCTTTTTTGTCAGAGGTGTCATTGTAGGGCTTCTCAATGTTACTTTCAGGACATTTATATGAGGACAACACTTCATACAAATTCCTATTATGTCCTGGGCTTTTTGTGTTAGATGGCAATCACTTGTCCATGAAACCAGTTTGTGATTTCTCCTGGCAATTCGTAGTGGAACAAGACACTGATAGTGTAATGTTAGTATCTATTTTCCCTGTTTATGAAGTCAACAGGACCCTACTTCTGCAACTTACATTTTATTGTCAAGAATTACTTGCTAGTGCTGCTGCATAAATTGTAGGAAGATAATGGATGAAAGTGTTAGTAAATTAATTCCTTAGCAGAGAGTTCTTGGTTTGAATAGTTACCTGAAGTTACTACTACCCGTGGAAAAAATATATGTGAAAAAATGCAGTGTAGATAAATTCTTCCAATTCATCTTCAGATGGATGAATCTGATGTGATTGTTGCAATACTTTCTATACTGAAGAGTAAGCAAGACAAAATTATTTTCCTAATTGTGTAAGTTGCAAAGGTTCACCAGATCAGTCTCTAGGGAACTTTGTGAAAGGGATTTAGGACATTATGGAGCCTACTAAAAGCTGCAAGCTTTGAGTTAATGTTTAGATTTTGCATTTTGCACTTACCTTCACTGCAATTTGTAATCCTTTTAGAGCACAAGACTGCTGACGTAGAATTGGAAGAGAACATTCAATCTATTCTTCATGAAGCTCTCCATTCCCAGCCTGGTAATGCATTAACACTCATTCAGTCACTGAAGAGTTTATAAATACTGCCATAGGCTAGATGAATCTCTGAGTCTGGGTTTGGTATGCACTTGAAGTGCTTTTGCCTGCACAAAACATTCAAATCAACTCATTTGTCATTTTCAAGAAAATTCAGAAAGTTCAGTCACCAAATCCTAAAACTGTGTCTTCTTATCCAGACTTGTTTGGCAATAATAGCTCAAATCAGTCATTTAACAAAAGCTTCCTCAAAACACTGTGTAGAAGTCAAGAGTGGACAGAGCAGAGTTGGCCTTTGCTGTGAGCAAAGAAGGTCCTGGCAAATTGTGTTTATAATGCTGGTCTGTGCAGATAAGTTTTCTGTCACTCTCCATTCCTTTTGGAGACTAGTGGGAAAACACGAAGTGTGTACTGAATATTTACTGCTTATAGAATATACAAAAAAATTTATTCATTAACAATCTGCATTATTGATTAGGAGAGAGACATGAAGATGTAGATGAAAGTGTAAGTGACCAGTGGCAAGTAAAGGAAGAAATACATGGAGAAACTTTTGAAGCTCCTGCAACAGATGACATGCTCAGAGAATTTGAGAATGAAATTCCAGAAGCATATGAGACACCAGACTCAGTTCAGAAAGGTATCTGTATGACTAAATAAATTTAAAAACAAACCCAGACAAATGAAAATATGTCTCATTAAAACCTGGACTTGTAATTTCTACTTAAAATAGAGCCTTAGCAAGTGTCAACCACAGCATTATTTAGCAAATAAATATATTTTAAGTCAAAATGGGATATTTTAATGCTATGTGTTTTGGAATCCAGGTAACCATTAATTACTACTCTATGGGCTTTCAACAGAATTAATCTGTGCTCCAGATATGCATATCTCTCCCCAACAAAGGCATGAATGTAATCATATAGAATGGTTTTGGTTGAAAGGGGCTTTAAAGATCACCTAGTTCTAACCCTTCTGACATGAAGGACGCCTTTCACTAGACCAGATTATTCAAAGCCCTGTCTAGCCTGACCTTGAACACCTCCAGGGACGAGGCACTCACAGCTTCTCTGGGCAACATGTTCGTGCTTCATCACCCTCACTGTGAAGAATTTTTACTTTATATCCAATCTAAACCTGCCCCTCTTTCAGTTTAAAGCCAAAACCCCTTTCCTATCTCTACATGCCCTTGTAAAAAGTCCCTCTTCAGCTTCGTTGTCCCCCTAAGATACTGAAAGGCTGCAATTAGGTAACCCCAGACTGTTTTTTTTCTCCAGGCTGAACCCCAGTTCTCAGCCTCTTCTCACACCTTTGGAGAGGTGTCCCACATAGAGTCTTTCATCTACCAGCACCCCCAAGTGCTTCTTGGTGTGCCTGCTCTCAATCTGTTCATCCCCATCAGTAAAACCTGTATGGAGTCTGCTTCTGGACCTTTTTGTTTATTAAACTCAATTTTAAAGTTTATTAACACAGTCTTTAATATACTTTTTTCTCATTCTTCTTTCATTCAAATATGGCACCCTAAGAGCATTAACTATATTTAAGTCCTGCAGAGATCATATAAAGAAGGTGGTCATATCTTGTCACCCTGGGGCATTGACTGGATGATGAAAATTGTAGTCAAAATATTGAGGCAGAGTCTTATGATCTAAATCCAACTAGAGGGAAATTGTGGGCCTGATATTTCTGAGTCTGAGAGATTTTAGCCTGCTAGTAGCTGCTAACCTTTTCCCAAGGGAAAAAAATATCTCAAGAAAGCTTCTTCTCAAAACAATCTTGGTAAACAACTGATTCATTTTCAAAACAGTTTTTCTTTACGTAATGTTTTACCTTTCTAGTTCTGTTTCTCTAGTTTAGCCAGTAAAATCTAAAAAGTATTGTTTCTATTCACGAATCATGTTAAGTCTGTATCAAAACACCTTATAAAAGGTAATAAAAATTTAAACAATGAAACCTTTTTTACCTTCTAAAAATATTTAAAGTCATTCATTTTTTTGTGTCCTTCAACAACAGGAAATTTTTCTGAATGTTTTCTATTTGTACTGGTGAAAATTTTACTTATCTCTTAATATCTCTTGATAGCTTTTGATAAAAGTTTTGATTGCTGGAAGTGTACTGAGAATCTTTCTTCACAACCAAAGTAACTCTTCAGTCTGGATCTATTATGCCTCCTCGTATCTGTATCTCTCTTACTCATTCACAGAGCAAGTCAAAGCTGGAGACTGGAGGAGGAATTCAAATTCCATTTACTTGAAATCTTTGCAATTAAGAAGGCAAAGTGAATATATTCTTCTTTCCTCCAATTTATTCAGAAATTGCTGTGGAGAGTCCTTTTTTTTGAGGAAATGTTTATAGAATTTATTCATACATGCACATTCTCAATATTGTGTGTAAATAAAATGGTAACTTTTTTTTTAGTCTATATATACATATCCTGCTGCCATTAGGAGAAATTTTAGCTTAGGAATATTACTGTTCTTACATAATATCTCTTAGAGGGTTTGTGGTATTGTTTGTTGATTTAAAAATGTTAAAATTTGTGCAAATGTATTTGTTTCTCAGATGCTGATCCCATGGTGGATGATGTTGGAGCAGTGGAGTCTGAATCATATGAAATTCCAGGTATCTTTTTGTTTTTCCATACTCAGTAATAATGGTTTTCTGCCTCAATATAACAAATCATATGAGAAAGAAAAACAGAAAAGGTTAGACTGGTTTAGAAATACGTTATTTTGAATTTGGGTTTTTTTCTCTCAATAACTAGTTATTGTTTTGGAGAATTTTAACTTTGGGATGGCTGTATCATACTTGCTATTGAAAATCTTTATTACAAATAACAGGTGACAGATATGGAAACTTTGCTTTCATTGGTGCTAAAAGGTTTTATTTACTATGTGTTTCTGGCTGTTGTGTATGACTGGGGACTTGGTAGGCAAGTAATCTGTGGTTGTACAGTCTAAGAAAGTGATAATGAGATTTATTGCTATTATTGTCTTTGTAGAGTCTATAATACTAAGGTTCTTCTAGACTATTTTTCTTGGCATTAGGAGCATCCATGTTTTTTTACCTTTCCTTCGGGACTGTTTGTTTCTTTGTGGCTGGCTGCTATCAGAGATGAGTCAACACCAAGGACATAATTCTGAACTATCCTTGTTCTATCTTTTTTCTGCGCATCTTAATTCAACTTGAAAGCTTTTTGAAATCTGGCTTGGACTAATCCAAGTACCTTATAGTCATCTTCATGTTATGCTTGATATCATGTACAGTGGCATTAGCTCATCTTTCCCATTAGGAAGAAACATTAAGTGGATATTGCAGGTTCCCTACTGTCTGATAAGTACTTTCTTCAGGATTCTAACAATGTTTCTTTGCAGTATGGACAATCTCTTGCATTTACATTAGACATTGATTTCTGTCTGTACTAGGCTTCCTATTTTTGACTCAGTGTTAGCTCTAGACTTTGCAGTTGTGTTTGATGTCACAGATGTGATAGAAGAAGTGTTTTATTTGTTCGATATAGCTAAAACTGTTTATTCCAAACTGTGTGTGGAATTACTGTTTTAGAATCCAAGCTATTATACTTCCAAAGTAAAAGGATATGTTACTTTACCTTCAGAACTGTGTTTTCTCAGATGTGTCATAGTGAGTATATTAACAAGGCTTAAAAGAATTGTAGTTATAGGGGAAATTAATCCCCAAATTTAGCTAGGTTATGAAGTAAATTGCTCGAAATCTGAAATGCCAGAAGTGAAGTATGTATTTTGCTAAGTCAGTTTCTGGTTCATACTTGTCTTTTAATGATCCATCACCAAGTGAGCCTCTTGCACATTAGTAAAGGAGATACTTTGCAATTTTGAAAATAGAGGATGTTTGCATTTTTTTATTCATATTAGAAAAAAATATTTAAAAATATTGATGGAGACTAATGGCTCTCATTGCTCTAGTTTTCCTACAGAGAATATAGCAGAAGGCTGGAAGAGAGCGTGGCCCAGCACCTTCCATTAGATTGCTATGTGTCAAGTTGCAAGTGTCAGTTTATAAAGTTCTAGTTTTTCAGGTTTCAGCTAAGGAGCTACATTTAGCTATTGACAGACTCATTAATACAGGTTAAAACAATGAAATATTAAGCATATTTCATATTTTTAATTTCAAGATATTTGTTTGTTCATATTTAATTTACAGCCTTAGATGATTACGTTGCAGATTTGGAGGAGAGTGTGAGTGATCCAGACACTCCAGGTTTGTATATTTTCATTGCTTCAAATGATAATATAATCACATTTTTTAAAGTGTGCTACAAAATGATGTCATATTAACTGCTTCTTCACAGTTTTATTTTCAAAGGGTTTTTTAGATAGTTTTGAGTAGGCCCAATTTTTATGCCACTGTTACCATTACATTTGTTAGCATAACACTCCATGAATACAAATACTTACAAAAATATTTTGTTCTGTCAGGAGTTTCCCAGTATAATTAATGGATTGATTATCCAACACCTACTTATATTCCTAAATTCAGGCCTAAATACAAATATGCATAAACTTATTGTACTCTATGTTTTATGGTGTAAGTTCCTGGATTTCTTTTGTAATTCAGCTGTCACTTTCAAATGAAATATTGTAGTATTAAGTAATTATGAATATTTCTTTCATTTTTGAACTAAATATGTGACCTTTTTAAGCTCTCTTGTGTTATGTAGCTGTTGCATGAAAATTCAGTTGGAGTATGAAATATTAAATATTTCTATTTAAGGTGACTCTGAGGTAATGCCAGAAGATGCTATGGAACATTATGCAGGTACAGTCCAAAGTCTTCCTTGTTGTTATTGAAGATTCATTGAATTTTGGCCCCAAATCTAGACAGTCACACACACAAAAATCCTCCCAAACAAACAAAACAAACCACAACAACACACAACACCCAAGATTTTGGAGCTCCTAGGTATTATTTTTTCAGAATGTAAATTGAAAATGTACACATAATAACTTCCTAGGAAATGATACTAAAACCCATATGAGTGCTACTTCTCTGTAATGTCAGCCATATGGGCAGAATAATATTTTGAGGGTTGAATTTCTAGGAGAATGAATATTGGTATTTTAAATTGTAAAGTAGTGTTTCTGTGGATAAAAAAGAATTTAAATATGCCAGAGATGTTTCAGTTAATGTGATGTCCAGAGGAAAGTAGTATCTCAAAGTATTTTTAAAAGCAAGTAAGCCATAGCAAGTAGATGCTAAAATTACACTGTGAAAGCAGGCTGTATATAGAAATTATTTATAAATAGCTCAGAATAAAAATATTTATGAATATTTATGAACTTTATAAGAAAGCCTGCTGATATTGCTTTCTTTTTTAAGTCTGTCCTTTGATGCCAGAAAATCTATCAGTTCTTCTCACAGGATCTTCTAGAAATCTTCACCTTTACACTCTTATTAAATTTATTATAGTATGAACATCTATAGTTTCAAATATTTTTTTGATCTGAATCAACTTAACACTACTGTATTATTTGTGTCTTTAATGTCTTAAAATTCCATGAATTTTCCTGCTCATTTTCTTTTTCTTTGAACAGAGGACAGAGTGCATGAAGATTATAGTGAAGACCAAGGTATGACAAGTACTATATTTAGTGAAATTACAGTATCAAAATCTTTCATTAATATGCAAGTGGAATTACTTTGTTTTAAAATTTCCTGTGCTGCCACATTACTTTGCAAGTTCCCACCTAAGGTTGTGGGTTGTTGTGTCTTCAAACCCCTTGGGTTTGTAATCAGTCAATCAATCAATCTTTTAACACTTGTCCAAGTGTGGAGTATGCATACTCATTATATTGCCATACTGGTCTTCTTTGCCATAGTTTGTGCGTATGTGGAATAAGAAAACTGAAGGCTTTGCCATGTCTTTTTTCTTGTGAAAGAAAAGTCAGATGTGGCTAAGTCAGATGGGGTTTATTGCATTTGTTTAGCTCAGTATCACCTTTTCATCTTGTCTGCCACTACCAGTTCTTTGGAATTACTTTGTTTTAGTTTGATTTGGTTGATGATTTGCTAATGATTGCTGAGACCAAATCTAAAAGTAAACAAGAATAGTAGTCACAGCCTTGAAACAAAGGTGTGTGGTTGTGAGTCCTGCTGTGATATCCTTCTGGAGACTACCACACTTCAGAATAGTTAAACATGTTTAAGGCACTCTTGTTTATTTCCCATGTTTGTGTAACCTGAGCAAAGGACAGGGTTTCTTAACTTCAAAATATTTACAACAGAAAACCTTGAGGTTCATTCTTTGTTATCTGGAGGTAAATTCCAACATCCTTCTTCGGGATAGAAGTCAAAATTCCATTGAAAGACTCTCAGTGACCCAAAGGTGTATTTGGCCCTTAGCCCGTGTCTTTCTCAGTCTGCAGAAAATAGTTGCTTGTCTCAGTTATGGTGCCCTTGACAAAAAGTCTCAGCAGTAATGGGATAGAAAAGCAAGAGACTAGGTTTTTCCCAGGGCTCATTTTTTACTTTTCTTTCCAGGAGATAGTTATTTTATTATCAGTTCCTAATCAAGAATCACTTCTCTTGCTTCTCACACCTACATACGAAGAAGTGAAACTTCTAATCTTTGCTTTTCATGTTCTTTCATATGTAGTGGTAACACGAACAGTAAATGTTTCCACGCCCTTGTGAAGAGACATCTATATCTGCTTTTTGACTAAATTGATCAGGGAGGTTACAAAGTAAATTGCATCAGCTTTTTTTAAATCAGTTCCAAAAGCATTTAATACTCTGCAGTCTTTTCTGGCGCCTCAGCACAGTAACAGTGAATCACTGTATTTTGTGAGTCATTCATTTACTTCAGGAAGAAGTGGTTTCATGCGCAGTTGCTTCTCTGTACTGCAATGAGTTTTAAATAGTATCAGATAAATCCCCCTTGTCTTTTTTATTCTTGACAGTCCTGTGATTAGGATCTATATATATATGTATGCAGAATAGGAACTTCCATTCTTTTTCTCAAATGGAAATTCTAAGGTAGCACGTGACTGTCAAAAGAATTACTATTAGTAAATTACTATTTACTGCTATTAAATTGCCAGACTTCTTTATGGAGTAAAATATTCCCACGGTTCAATGTAATCCATGGGAAACAGCTTTCCTCCTGATAAAATTTGCCTTTTCACAACATAATTCTACCTTGCTTTCAAGTTCCACCTTGAAGGCATTCTGGTTGTGAAAGAAAGCTCAATGAGTCCTTTGTAGAGGAAATTCCTTTTTAGAGGAATTTCATTTCAGAGCTCCAGCCTGGAGCAGTGTAGAAGAAAAAAAAACAGTGAAATGAGGCTGCCTTTCTACCACACGCCATTTTTTTCTTCTCAATTCAGTCGAGTTCAGTCCATGGAGTTTCAGGGCATGTTCATGTTCATGTGCTAGACACCATTTTAGCAGTTCTACCTGTTTTTCATTCTTTTGTTTCTAGGCCCATCTTTTGACATGGTTTTGGTTGGATTGAAAGGGAAACAGATTTGCTTTGTTTTTGGAGAAGAGCAATTTTGGCTCTCTTTTTCTGAAGTAAAGAATGGTTGGAGGCCATTGTGGAGATTAGAAATCCTTTCTCTCAAGTGTAAAGCTTCTGGTTTTGGCATGGGCTCCAAAACTGCAGTTGAACCCCGCAAGATGATTCACATTAAAGCCTTCATATGCAATTATCTGTGAAATCAACAGAAGTACAGACTTTGAGTCAATTTATCTTCCCCATTTCTATCACGTGTTTCCCCTGTTCTGACAAGACCTTCTGGTGAAATATTTTCTCCAATCCTGGTGCTTTGTAGAGTTCTCAAAGCTGACGACAGTGCAAGATGATTTCTGGCCAGAGCAGTCCAATTTCTTTTGTGAGTCTTGCTTTGTGAGGCTTGGTTCTTAATTCAGATCAGGAACTACTCTAATAGGATTGCTGTAATCACATCCCTGAGGTTATTGCTAAGCTAAAAATTCTTTAGTGGAAATTAGTGCCTATGGTGGAGTGTGTAAATGGTTGATATTAGAACATGGAATACAAGAAGTCAGTTATTGTACATAACTTTCAGTTTTATGAAGAATTTCCGGCAATTTGTAGCCATGAAACTAGAGAAAGAAAGCACGATCGAGATTTTCATTAGAAAGAAAGAGTTCTGGATGATTTTTAAGGATATTCTGTAAGAGCTCTTTTTTGAAGGAGTGTGAGGAGAGTCGCACTACCATTAGTACATAAGATACAACAATATCTTAAAAGATACAACAGTAATATAAAAGTGGTTGTTTTTTGGTTTTGTTGGGTTTTTTTTAGTGTGATGTAAATAACCTTTTGTAGAGGAGGATTAGTACCTGTTGGATAATGAAATTATCTAAAACACTGAATGAACTTTGAACTTTTTTAGTCTAAAATTCACAGTAAGTTTATATTGAAAATTCAGACAAGGGATAGCATTTTGTCTATTTTCAGACATTATCTAAAATTAAATAATGAATATTATTGACCTATTTCTTCTTCAGAATTACAAAAATTAGATTGACTGTGCAAAGATTTAAGAATATAGGAGAATTGTAACAACTGTACGGAATGATAGATTTCTTGTAATTGTTTTTAACACTCCATCTGTGTGATAGAAAGTCTTGAAATTTCAGCAATATGTACATGTATGGTTTGGGGTTTTCTTAATGTAGAATTTCTACTACAAGTTCCAGAAAGGGTTCATATATCTGTTCAGGCCCCCAGACTAGGGGAAGTTTTTTTAAGCCCTCTGCTTTTGTCATTAAAGAAATGAACTGTATACTTAACCAAATTTTTAGAATACTTTGTGTGTATCCCAGGAACCTTATTTTTCTTTCCTTTCAGAACCAAAACATGAAAAGCAGACTGAGACTCAAGATACAGGTATATACCTATATATATACACACAAAAAATATTTTAGGCAAACTTAATCTTGCTGTTTATATATACTGAAGTACATAATCTGTGTGACCTTCAGTCATGGCATTGCCAGTTATGGTAAAGGTTCATTACGGTCTGTATTATTATAAAGTAAGATTTTTGACTATGAGCTTAGAAACTTTCTTTTAATATGTGGTTCTTGAGGATTCATCTTTAAGGTCTCAGTTGACACAGGGAGGGGTGTTTGAGGCTTTTAATAGACAGCTGGACCACAGTAGTTCATCACAGACCCTGCTTCTTGCAGCGAACACTACTCCTAACCTTGCAACCAATGTGTAAGATCACTCAAAATATAGGCTGTCAGTACTAACTCTGTTTTGATGCAGACTTCTTGTTGGTGCATTTGTCTAATTAGTAGAAGCAATTACAAATTCTTTATCTGCAATGTTCTCTCTGGGTTCTGTATATTTTGTTGTCTTGAAATGCCAGCTCTTTTGAGAGTCATCTCAGACAGTTGACTGAAAAAAACCCACAATCATTTAGTTTCGAAGGAAGTTGAGAAGTTCTCTAGTGTAAAAAAATTGTAAGCATCTGTTTTGTCACCTTTGCTATCATAATCTTAAGAGGACAATCAAAGGAATTAAAAAGTGCCATATTAAGAGAAATCAAAAATAAATAATTTTTTCTGTAGAATGTGTAATTTAGGTTGTAGAATTTCTTTTTTATGCTTCGAGAAGGAAATTAGGACTCACAAATGAATTGCATGTTCATCCAAATAAACAGATTTAAAGTTCATAGGTATGCATTTTTTTTGGTTGCTCTTGACTATATCTAGCAGATGAAGTTGATGCTGTAAAAGATGCAAATGGGAATACTTCAATGTATTTAGAAAGATTAAGAATGGTTTTAAAACTTCAGTTATTGTGTCGTAATCCAAAGAGCAATTGTTGAAAAGATACAAATTTGAAATAACTGGCTGATGAATAGAAGAGCTATTTAGTGAAACAGGAAAGAATATTTAAGATGTATTTTTTCCCTGGAATTCATCAAAGTGTCTGTTTGTTAACAGCAGGTAAACATGTCTGTGTGGTAGCTGTGTTCTTTCATGTAGTTTGTAAGTTCGATCACTTGAGGGCTTGACTTCATTATTGCTCTGAATTGAATGTTTTCTTAGCTGTTGAGCACCTTGTAAAGGGGATGAATGAAGCCATGGGGCCAGGTATTTTATAATTGTGATCTTAGTGTTTGGGTGAAATATATATGTTTGAAAAACAGATACTAAAAAAGAAAAAGCGAGCTGATTGTACACATTTTCCTTTTTATACTTACAGAGGAAATTAATGAAGATTTTGATATTGCTAAAGACCTCTCAGGTATGAAATTTTATAGTTTGTAAAACCTTTTTCTTCCATTTATATTTATTAATATAATTAAAAAACAAACAAAAGAAAAATACAGCAGAGAATAAAATCATGGAACAGTTTGCGTTAGAAGGAATATTTAAAGATCATCTAGTTCAATGCCCCTGCCATGTCTAGGGACATCTTTTTCTTAGTCAGCTTGCTCAAACTCTGTCCAACGTGACTTTAAACACTTCCAGGAATGGAGCATCCACTGCTACTCTGGGCAACCTGTACCAGTGTCCCACCACACTCATCATAAAAAGTTTCCTTCAATCCAATCTTTGTCTCCTCTCTTTCACTTTAAAATCCGTTGTCCTGTTGGTACAGGCAAGAGTAAAAAATCTCTCTTCATCTTTTTTACAAGATCCCTTACTGAAAGGCTGCAGTAAGGTCTCACTGGAGTCTTCCTTTGTCCAGGCTGAACAACCCCAGTCTGTCAGCCTGCCTTCCTAGCAGAGGTGTTCAGCCCTCTGATCATCTTCATGGACCTCATCTGAACCTGTTCTAACAGGTCCATGTCTGTCTTGTAATAAAAACTCTGGAGTTGGATGCAGCACTCTGGGGGGGAGGCTGATGAGAGACCCCTCTTTAGATGCAGCCACTGATGCAGTTTGCCTTCTGGGCTGGGAGTGCACACTTTTGGCTCATGTCCAGTGTTATATCCACCAGAAAATCCCAGTCATTATCCACAGGGATGCTCTCAATCCCTTCTTCCCCCAGCATCGATATTCCCTCCAATACTGATATTGGAGGTTGCCCTGACCCTGGTGCAGGACGTTTACCTGGCTTTGTTGAACTTCATGATGTTCTTATGAAGTGCTTATTCCGTTGCTCAAATTGGAGCTCTGCTGTAATTTCCCACATTGCTACTCAGAAAGGTTATGTTGTAAATTTTTGTTTGCTGTGTTGTTCTTGAAGAATATGAAATGAGTACTGTGTTAAATGTAATATAAAGATCTACTCTAAGAAGTTAAAAATTTTGTTGAAGAAGTTTTTCTCAAACATGATGTTGATTGAGTCAGCTAGAGCAAAACGATCTAAGCAGTTTAGCCTGAGGACTGTGTGTAGGATTTGATGCTATATTTTTTGAGGTTTTCTATTTGAAAAATGCATTCTTTTATGATTAAAAGGGATAACATACATTGTTTCACTCAAACAATGATTGTAACTAAAATTCTTTGGTGTGTGCAGTAGCAGTCCTACTTCCAGTAGCTAAACTTTTGGATGTGAAATGCATTTAGTACCCTTTTTTCTACTCTTTAGTTAACTGAAATTGTTAGTTTATAATTTAAGTCTTCCTTTTTGTTTGATACTAATTCAATTGTGTGGCTGCTGGGAAATAAAATCATGAGTGTAACGTGAATAACTTTCAACACTTCTTTTTTATCTAGGAGTAGAAAGTAAGCAAACAGAAGATGATGTGGCTGTTGAACCAGAGGAATCAGGTTTGTATATTGTGTTTTCCATGTGTTTGCTACTTAAAAAAATTAATAATTGGGAATGATAAATATTATGGAATAGAATTACATGCTGCAATAAAAATACATTCTTAACTTTTCTGCAGCTGTTTTCTTTCAAAGACAAACATACCTGTGTTTTTGGAATCTACTGTCTTGGGGTTTTTAATGACATTTTTCATGGCTTAGAAAGCACTCTTCAGTTTTAGAAGTTGAGAGTGCTCCCAGTTCCAAAAATCTTGTATCAATAAGAATGACCGTATTTGGTTATATGATAGAACTGAAAATTTCTTTTCCATTCTCTTTTTTCCACCAGCCAGTCAGGAGTGCATACTCAGGAAAGAGGGTATATGTAAGGAATAAATTGGAATGTCCCCTAAGCTTTGAGCTCTTTATTTATGGGCTTCCCAAATCAGAGAATGTATTTCCCCTCTCAATTCTTCCTATTATCTACAGCCAGTATCCTGGCTATTGTGAAGTTTTTTCTGGTGAGCCTTACTTCTTCCAAGCATTTGTGCAGATTTCACTCTATTAGCAGTAGTACCACTTGGTGATGTGTGACATGTCTGATTTAAACGTACATATAGAAATAAAAATAATTGAATTTTGAAGCCAGGTATTTCATAGTTACAGCTAGAAACATAATAGGTATATATGGATGCTTTCTAAGCCCATACTGTAGTAGCATATGAAACTGGGATATATGTGCTTTGAATAGTATTGTTTCGGAGATTTGAAATACCATTTTTGAAACTATGCAGTCCTACAATATACTCACTGGCCTACTTAAGTATGAATCTTTCTCCTGGAAAAATTCAGCTGAGGAAGAAGTTTGAATCCCACTTCTGCAAAAGTAGTATTATAGAGCAGTCTTAATAGGTCACTGCTTGAAATGTAAGAGAAAAAAAAAAAAGAGGCTTTTTATGAATATTTCTGAAGCAGTCTGGTTTGAATTATATTTACATTTTTTATTTACAGAAAAATCTGTTAAAGCTGAAGATCATTCAAATGATGTTCAAGTGGGTAAGTCAATCTTGGGTGCTTGTTTTTTTCCCTAAAGAAATGAAGCTGAAGGTACATGGAAATTAGTGATCAAATTACTTTGTGAAGGGGTATTATTATTGTCAAAGTAGCTTCTTGGTTTAGCACCAATAATTTTTCTGTTGTACGTGATAAATGCCAATGGTAGTTACTGGGTTATATGAAAGCATTCCAAATAAGCTGAGTAGTTTTAATTTAAAACTTAATTTTTAATGATATCAGGTAGAGCTGAATACTTTTGAAAGGGAAATACAGCAATTTCAGGTCTCAGTATGCGTGTATTTCCTCTCCAGAGCAGCTATCATGGACAATAATAGTGTTACTTCTCTGTGTCAGTCGATTCTATTGGAATCTGATTGTGGCACATTTTTTGGGCACTGATGTGGAAACAGGGTCTGTTTTGTCATGCCATCACGTTTTTCTTGGCATAACTGAATTTAAGAACAAGATCACTTCCATTTCTTCCATCTGTTGCCTGACAGTAGTAGACATGGATTTTACCAAAACAATTTATAGCATAGTTAAGTGGCTTCTAAATTCAAGAACTGCATATTGTTACATTTCTTGGAGTTAACTATTACAATTGACTAGTTTGTTTGTTGTACCAAACTGGTTGTGTTGAGTGGAACACAGAGTTATATCTCAGGGCAGTATATCAGAGAAGCTTCAATCCAAGTCCGCTAACAGCGTATTTTTGTTTTGTGCTGATTAGCCTGACCCCCTTTCTGGGTTAGTTAATCTTTCTACTGTACAGAAGCTCTTACAAGATGTGGTACCCAGAGACTTTTGGGTTGTTGTGCTTTTTCCTTACAGTATTTGTATTTGGCTCTTAGGCATGCCAAAAGTAGCCAGAGAAGTGAAGAAAACACAGGCCTTTTGTGGTTGTCCAGTACAGATTGGAGACATGGTTTAGTTCATGTTTGAGTTTGTATACCGAACCTTAGCTTTGGTGGTTTGAAATGCTCATATTGGTGCTTATTGTGTTGTCTGCGAGGTCTTTCCAACCTGTTTATCACAACAACCATGTGATGTGCTGAAAAGTTTTAAGCCATATCTATTAATTCCTAGATGAATTAGCATCTATTCTGTTTTGTTTCATAATGAATATGAGGTATTCTTAACCAAAGCTTATAATCAGTGTAGGAACAAACAATACTTATCTGTTGACAGCGTGGACAAGAAGTTCAGCAAAGATAGTCTTCATTCAGTTTGTTATGCATTAAGTTGGAACTGGAGAAGAGGACAAGATGTTTTCTCTCCGAAAAGGTTGCTGTTTAAAGTTAAAATAACAAAATGGCTCTTACAGAACTATTACAAAATTTCAACAGTAGATAATTCCACCACACAATGTCAGTTGAGGAGATTGAGATGATTTCTTGACTTACAGATACTATTTTAAAATTAAGTTCAGAATAGAAGTGCCAACTTGAAATCTTGGGGTTTTCGACCATATTTCTATCAGTTACTTGCGTTGTAATTTTTGGCTCAGTCTTGCAGCTGTAAATTAGTTTTTCTACCTTCACCAAAAAAAAAAAAAATCTTAGGTGTTTTATATAGTAGTGATGGATTTTTAAATACACTATTTTGAATCATAGCATCATTTAGATTGGAAAAGACACTTAAAGTCAACTCCAGCTATAGATCTAACACTGGCAACCCCACCACTAAACCGTATCTCCAAGTGTCATATATACACATCTTTTAAATAATTCCTGGCTGGGAACTCCACCTCTTCCTTGGGCAGCCTGTTCCAGTGCTTGACCACCCTTTTGGGCAAGAAATTTTTCCTCACAGCTAATCTGAACTTTGTCTGGTGCAATTCAATGCTGCTTTCTCAAGCTCTCTCTTGCTCCTTGGCAGAAGAGACTGAGGCTACAACCTCCTTTCCAACATTTATGGAGAGCAGTAAGGTTCCTGAGCCTCCTTGACTCCAGACTAAACAGCCCCAGCTCCCTCAGCTGCTCCTTATGAGACTTATGCTGCGGACCCATCCCCAGCTCTGTCCTTCCCTGGACACGCTGCAGCACCCCAGTGCCCTTCTTGCAGTGAGGGGCTCAAAACTGAACATGGGATTCGAGATACAGCCTCACCAGTGCCAAGTGTTGGGGAATGATCACTCCTCTAATTGCAGATGTATTTGCAAATAAGATGTTGGAATTGAACCTTGTTATCCACTCTCTTTTTGTTATATTGTGATACTGAGAGACTCCTTGCCATTTTCAAGCACTGCTAGGATGAGAAATAGCTTGTGTCACTTTGATATGGTATGTATTTATGAATAAATCTTTTAGATTTATTCTTTTTTTGCCTGTGGTTGTTTTCAAAATTAGTGCAACACAGCATTTAAATCAAAAAATTGCCTTGACATCTATCCTGGCGTGGCTTTTGTAAACACATAATAGCAGCAGCACTAGAAGGAATGAATTATTTTCTTCTTCTATTCATAGGGAAAAAGAGAGACTATCAATCAAAATATGTTCTAAAGACAGTTATTAAAGTTATTAAAGACACAAGTAATTATTTGATGTAGTATAATGTTCATGGTCCTTTGCTTAAGAAGTGGAAAATGAAAATTGATCAGCACAAAGTCTGAGCACTGCGCTAACTTAAGAATCCTTATAATTTGTGTTGTTATGTGGGAACCACTCTGAAGGCAGAAGAACCAGTATTTATAACTTTTTCTAAAAATCTCATTGTTTCATCACATTAAATAAAATACAAGTAACATCTTGGGAAAACTGACAAAAGAAACATAGGACATAAACTACTGACAATAAATAAAATTTTATTAAATTATTAGTTCTTCTTGCTATTAAGTATATTTACCTGTCCTTTTTTAATGTGAGTATTTCAGTTTGAAAGCAACATTACTCTCAAATTTTCCTCTCAGATTATGACATTCATACAGTTTCTTCGGGTTTTTTTATATCTTCTTTGTGATGGAGGATTCAGTCTGGGGGATTTTGTAGTCACGAGTCTTTCTTTGTTTGTGATTTTATTTCATCGGTTGATCAAAGCTAATATTTCCTGTTCTTGAAACAGTAACAAAAATAACTACAGGCAGTGTAAAAGAAATTCAGAAATGTTACTATATATTCCATATTCTTTGGTAGTTTAAAATCATGCAACTGTATTTGAAGCATGGCGGCACCAGTTTGTATCAGATTTGGAGCAATTGTTTGGGTTTTAGCTAAAACATAGGAACTTCGTTTTTTGGAAGGAAAACAGGAGATAGCTCAGAGATTGAATTTAGCTGTGAGGAACATTCTCACATCACCAGGGAAGATGCTGGGTGTGGGATTTGAATATGCTGCAGTGCAACTCAAACGTTTTTTGCTGACTTCAGGGCGCATCACAAGAAAGTTCATACTAGTCAAGTACATCTTTAGGTACCTGTAATTACTGCTTTCCAATTCTGTGAGTTTACTTGTGAAATTATTGCCAGTATTCTTTTCCAGATGTAGGATACTTTAGCTGCAGTTATAATTGCATTTTTATAGACTAATGGACTTTATAAACTACTGGTTTGATAAACTAGCTTGAAATATTACTGATTCAGGTTTTCTGTCCAGTCCTGCTTTGGCACATAAATTGCAGTGGTTGTGATAGAGTGGTACTTGTTGGACGCATACTTTAGGGAGACATTGTGGGTTTAGAGGATACCATTACTCTTTGTATTTGGGTTTTGATCCCTCTCATGTGTGTTTAGATTTAAAATATCTACAAGTTACTCTACTCCTCCCCTTTCACCTTGTCTCCTTGGCATTTTTTTAACTTCACATTTATTTTACCAACTGCTGAAATCCCTTATGTGTAGAGAAGTTTCCACTTTAGAACCTTGACCTTTCCTCATTCCTTGGCTCCTCTTTTCCGGTTGTCTTTGACTTTAACAAATAAAACCCGATATCAAACCAACAAAAAAAACCAGACCAAAATCAAAAGGTTTAAATGGATTTGTGGCATGGCCTAGATATCCTTTACAAGGTAAATAAAGTGCCATATGGTAATAAAAAATTTACTGCTTAGAAAAATATTTAAAAGTTTGTTTCCCGCCTTATACAGCAACTTTGTGTGTATTCATTAAAGTACCTCTTAGAAATAATAGCTTTTTCATATTAACTAGTCTGATACAAAGTTGCAGTTTTTAGCATTTAGGATTTTTTTGTTGTTGTTTTAGAGGGAGTTGTGTTTTGGTTGGTCCTTTAATATAGATTTCCCCTTATTTTTTCAGATACTTAAAGCTTCAAAAGAAAAGTCCCTACATCAGGAGGACCAGTCCTAACCATACGCTACAAAAGGGGAGCAGATGGTTGTAATAGACCTTATGATGTAATTACCAAGCAGTTCAGAGTTTGGGGAATGAACACTGAGATATTGTAAATGGGTTTTAGCCAACTGTCATTTTAGTAAGAATTTTTAACACTTGGATGTTTAGTTTACATTCCTTCTGATATTTTTTTTTCCCTTGGTCAAGTTTAGTAAATACATTACTTTTCTTCTGTGTTTGTGACAGAGTTACAACTTAGAGCTGCATTTCATGTACTGTTTAAGCAATTGTTAATATTCTATTTATAACATAGCAGCAAGTACATTTTTTTTCAGATTTTAATATATATCTTTTGTTGTGGATTCATACAGTAAGTACAGAGCTGTTTGGTCAAATGAAACATAATGTTTTGAACTTTTAAATGTTTCGTAACTGCTGATATAGCATACAGCGTAATTGCATTTTATTAAAAAACACTAATCAGGCACACACTATGCTGTGAAGTTTGACTTATATCTGTTTGCACTGATGTTATGTCAACAGTTAACGACATGAATTTCAGGTGATTTTTAAAATACCCTAAAAAGGTATGAAATGTGTGTTTAATTCATACTAGTAAAAGGCCAGATTACAAAATTACAGTTTTGAAAAACCCTTTATATATGAATTAGCACTTTTTATTTTTGTTCATCTGATTTTTCAAGCAAAAATGTCTAGAGACTACATGCTAGCCTGACAGGAGTCAGTGGAGATTGCAACAAGACTGAGTTGCTGGAATCAGGTTGAATTCAGTAAAATTATTCCATTTTGGTTTGCCTACCAATATAATGATCTCAAAGCTGGCTTTAATAAGCTTTATGTCCAGTAAATTATTTTAAAAGTCAAATTTGCATAAGCACTTGATTTGCAAATTTTATTTAAAAAAAAAAAAGCTTTGGAAATTCAACCTTAAGAAAAATATGATGTCAAAATTTAAGACCTACAGTTATGAATGCTCTTAAAAATGGTACATCTGAAATTTAGGTACTGTGAGTGATTTAAGATTTTAATATAACAGGTGTGCTTTTTACCTGTTCTGTGCTGCTGTTCCACAATTACGAAGACATATTTTATTCTGTGATATCTTGCATGTGTTCCTTTTTGGCTCAGGAATAATTGCTGTGATTTTAGGAAGTTGCCAAGCCTGTTACAGGAGCTTAGGAAAAATAAAGTAAGACGAATTTGTAGAAAGAGAAATCAATTTGGTAACCCTAACAGTTGGTTGCCTTTTGGTTTACAGGGAGACTTTCAATTTCTCTAACACTGTTTTGAAGTCAGGGTTTTAGTTGCTTACATTTGTAGTGAAAGGGGCATCATATATGCTTGCCCTTTTTTTGGGTTGGGATGTCAGTAAGACTCCATGTGAGTGTTGCATCTGATCAACAAATACAGATGTCCCAAAGTGATTTCTTTAGATTTTTCAGGAAAGCAATAATACTCTTAGACTGTGATGTGTTTCGGGATGAGATATTCTTGTAAAATTACCTGGGATTGTGAATTGCAGAGCAATAATTTTTACAAAGCCATATTTTGTGAGGAATCTTGGGAATTATTTTAGAATGGTGAATGGAGAACTTTTTATATAACAGTGGCAGCCTATTTGTAGAATTATGGGACTGTGAGAGTATATTATGCTGTGATTGAATTTTAGATATTTTGTAACTGGGTATGTGATTTTAGGTGCTTCATGTTTACAAAAATATGCCAAGCTGAGCAAGGTCAAGTGAACTGTTAAAAATATGTATATTTAATCCATTTTAATGTTGGCTGCAATAAAACACAGAAAAATATCTTGGTCTTTCTAGTGTCATTACTTATTCCCAAATGTATTAGATATTAGCTATAGGGATAAACATTTGACTCAGCCACTAATTAATATTTTTTTTTAATTGTGAATTTGAATATTACAAAATATAGTTGAAAGTATTGTTTACAAGGAGGAACTAGTAAGTAAAATAAATCAATTTTATTTCTGGCTGCTGTTATGTGAAGGAAATGGGCAGTACGCTGAGGACTGTGTCTTCTATAATTGTGTTGTGATTGTCCTTTTGGAGTATTAACATTCTGCAACCAGTTAGACCTCAATTTTTTTCATGGAACATCATTTCTGTTTGTAATTTATAATGGATGAGATAGCCCTTCTTAACAAACACAAATATCTGGGGAAAGTGATACATCTGCTTTACATACAGAGTATTATGGTTATGGTCCATAGTTTGACTCAGAAATCTAGTAAGGTCCATGCACTCCTGTGAAAGCAGAAATATTCCTTGACCTTTTCGGTTTTCAAACACCTCCATAGCTTTAATGATCCGGTATTACTGAACAGTAGTTTAGAGAAAAAGTCAGAAGATTACCTTTTCTTTATATTTTCACATTGCTACGTAGCCTCTTGTTATATCTCAGTGAATCTGTGAAATCTTGGATTCAGTTGCTTTTTTTTGGAAATCACAGGAAAAAATACCAGTAAGCAAAGAGTAAAATACTAAAGTTATATTTTAATACTGCCAATTTACTACAATTTAAGTGACTTTCTAACATTCTCTGTAATTGAAAAGGTACCATATCATGGCACTTCTTTCTAAGAAGTAAAGAAAATGGCTAAGATTTGATATAGGAAAGATACTGAAAAATGTAATGATTTTGCTGAACATCATTTGTAATTTTACATGTTTCAAAAATTACAAATCTGTGAATAAGTTGTATTGTGCATTTATAGTGTTGATTGAGAGTCATGTAAAATCTACAAGGTCTGAAACACATTTTAGATTGTGACTTGTGTCATCCTCATATGCCGTCAAACATTTAGTTGTATTGTAATATGAAAAATAAATGTATTCCTCTTGGTAGAAACCTTCTTCGAAATCTCTGGTGCATTCATTATATAGTGATAATAGTCCTAGCATATAGAACTTAGCTAAAGCTGTTTTGTCAGTGATTTTCATCTTGAATTATTTTGCTAGAAATGGAGACATTTAGTAAAGGATGGGAATGATTTGAAGAGCTAAGGTTTTTTTGTTTGCTTGAGCTACAATTGGTTTAAATTGATGAAAAACTCTCAAGATTTATTATCATATCCCTGTCTTTAAGAGAGCACATTTTTAAGCCTTTGTCAGAAATAGCATAATTAAAACCTTTTGCACCACTGAAATAGGCTAGGGATCAGGAAGGAACAAAGCAATATGTGCTGAATATAATAATGCTGAAGTGAATTCTTAGTGAAGTGTGAATTTTTAGCTTCAGAGCTAACAAGATCAAGTTGTGATGAATTTCAAAAGCAGCTACCTAGAAGGAGAAGTGGGAGTATTTAAAGATCATATGAGAGGCTTTGGTGAAGTCAATGGCAACTAATTTAGCAGAATGCAGGCTGAAAATAGCCTGAAAGTTTGGAGAACTGATTCTAATGCATAAATAGGTATAGACGGCTCTGGGTTATACATTGCATGAGTCTCAGGAACAAAGAAATGTGAAGCCAGACAAGAAATGGGAGATAGGAGCAGGTTTCTTTCTGTGATGGCAAAGACGTTGCACAAGTTACATGAATGTCCAACATGTGTGGAAGTGGGTTATCCAGTGACCTAGAATGAAGTAGAGAGAAGAGGCCAGGTGAGAATCTCAAGTGTTGCTGATAAAGAAGAGGATACATGGGAAGTGGATGGCTAACTAGCATGTGTCATGGTAATGTGAGGTGGTAAAAATAGAAATATGAGTATATAAACTGGTTTGTGTGAAAACTGTAAAACTAAACTATTATTTCATCTGAAGCTGCATTATTGCTCTTTTTAAAATGTAGCATTTTGGATGACGTAAGACCATTTTATTGATTTTGTGGTATGTGCAAAAAAATACAGAAGCCAGAGTTTTAGGAAGTACTTCAAAATGCTTTCATTAATATACTGCTACAGTAATAATTGTCCCTAGTATGTAATTGGCTCTATAGATCTTTTGTCATTTCTTACAATTTAATTGACAATCTAGACCTCATGATGTAATTGCAGAGGTGAATGACTTTCAACATGATCATATTTATTTAATTTACCATATGATCAAGTTAATGCTCGTTCTGCCTTGTACCGAATATAAATTAGAGTTATAGTGTCCATACATTTAGGAATAGCAGTTATTAGCCTATAGTAAAGGGTGAAATTAGAGTGTTAAAGAATTTGATTTCATGTGTGTGCATAATCCGGTTTCTTAATGAACTGCAATGTTTTCCTGCATTATTAAATGTTGTATTCACACTATAATGCTTCTGAGCAGTTAGTTTAAAAAACAGTGAAGACTGAGTATTCAGACAAGGTGTCTCTAAGTTACTTAGAAGTTAAAGAATTTTTTTAATATATATAAGAATACCTTAAAATTATGTGTGTGTGTGTGTATATATATATATATATATATATAATGTATATGTTAAAGAGGACAGTAACTACCTAAAAAGGCAACAGACCTCCCTCTTTACTGTTCCCTGAGTTTATTAGGAGGAAATATTGGAAGCTTATTGGGAAAAAAATTAGAATTGGAAACAGAATAACAGTGTTAGAATTGTGAGGCAAGATGCTGTATATGTTACAGATAGGGCAGGATCAAAAAATGTTTAGGGGTGGGGAAAGATCTTTGTGTATCTACCACCCTCATGAAATACACATATATGATTTTTGTCCAGGATTTAGTTTGCCTTTGCTACAGACTGTCTTAGTGCTTACTTAACATCTACCTCTGCATTCAGATGTTTGGAAAACACCTGTTACTTTATTTTAAAAGTTGAAAAAGAACAAAAGCTTCCAAGCGCCCAAATCACTTCTAAAAATGAGACTTAAGTTCTCAATTGATTTTGTTTTTCACATTTTTACCACATGTATGTATTAAGATACTGTTTCCAATAGGTTATAATTACTGAACAGATTTTCTTTCTTGCAAAATAACTTGCATTTTAAGTGTATATCAACAAAATATAATAAATACCTGGATGAGAAGTTCTGTGAAATGTTTTGTGATGGAAGCAATATTGTAGCATTTGAAGCATCTGCAGGGAAAGACCTTTTATGTAACTATATAGTTCAGAAAATAATCTATAGTTATTTTAAAAAATAAAAAAGAAACATAAAGTCCTGTTGACTCAATTATGTTTTGAGTATAAATTGTAATTTTATTGTATCTCTTTCTTATTGTAAAATGTTAACATAAATTCATTTCAATGAAATTATGTTTTTAATGTTCTAGGGAAAAGTGAAAAAGAAACTGAACAAGACAAAACAGAAAAAGGTAAGTCTGAAAGTAAAGTAACATTCTGTCCTGAAATTCAAAACCATGCTTTCTGGGAGGATTGATTAAAATCAGATTGAAGAGTAGTGAAGCTTTGCTCCTGTACATCTTATGTAGATAAGCTGCAGTTGAATAAACATCCAGAGAACATGTGCTTTTACAGGTAAGCCCTTGGTTGTTTCCACGGCTGTATGCCAATCAGTCTTATCTGGTCACAGAATGGAATGTTAGAATTGTGTAGGTTGGAAGAGACCTTTACGGTCATCTGAAGGGAATACAGGTGACCTTGCTCCTGATGAGTCACAGCTATATCCAAAAAAGATAAATGTGATAAAAGGGAGTGGGTTAGCTGGTGAGGGGAGGATCGTCATGGAGGAGGAACTTTGGGAATCATGAAGATGGATCCTGGGGAGAGAGAATCACTGCTGTGAGGTCAGTCTGGGTCTGCAGTTAGACCTGTTGTTGGAAGCTGCAGTCAGTCTAGCTAGGTGAGAACCTGCAGTCAGAGTCTGCAAACCAATACCTGCAGTCAGAGTTTAGCAGGAAATAACCAGCAGTCAGAGGCTGTAAGGGAAACCTACAGTAGGGGCTTGCTGCAGCCAGAGTCAGTGAATGGTTGGAGTCAGGATGGCTAAGCTGTAAAGAGGAATAAACCAGGACCCTTTTCATGCTGGGATGAACAAGAAGTCTGTCTCCGCTCATTTCTACCCTCTAGCAAGAGGGCTGCTGCAACAGCCATTGAGTCCAACTTGTAACCTAACACTGAACCATGTCCCAAAGTAACACATCTTTTAAATGCCACCAGGACAACCTGGCAACCCTTTCAGTGAAAAAAAATTTCCTAATTTCCGATCTAAACCTGTCCAGGATCAACTTGAGGCCATGGCCTCTTGTTCTGTCCCTTGTTACCTGAGGAAAGAGACCAACCCCCACCTTACTACAACCTCCTTTTAGGGTGCTGTAGAGAGCAATAAGGTCCCTCCTGAGCCTCCTTTTCTCCAGGCTAAACACCCCAAACACTCCCAACTACCTCATCAGATTTGTGCTCCGGACCCTCCACCAGCTCCATTGCCCTTCTCTGGACACACTCCAGGACCTCGATGTCTTTCTTGTAGTAAGGGGCCCAAAACTGACCCCAGGATTTCAGTGCAGCCTCACCAGTGCTGAGTACAGGGGGACAATCACTGCCCTGCTCCTGCTGGTCACACTCTTGCTGATACAGGCTGGGATGCCTTTGGCTTTCTTGGCCACATGGGCACAGGCTGGCTCATGTTCAGCCAGCTATTGACCAGCACCCCCAGGTGCTTTTCCGAAGGGCAGCTTTCCAGCTGCTGTGCCCCAAGCCTGTAGCATTACACTGGGTCATGGGATGGTTGTGACAACTTCCGCTGTTTCAGGACAAGAATGTTCAGTGTCATACTCCTAGTTTAGTATTCTGGAGGTCAGAGTTCCACCAAGCTAAGAGGCAATGTGGGCTACCAGGCTCCTGTTGCTGCATTCAGCACTGCCAGCTGTGCTAAGTGTGAACAGACAGGTGACATGAAAATCAGTCCTTGTTGATGCCATGGCTACCTAGTCTGTCTTAGGCTAGGTAGGAAGGCACAGAGACAGATTAGATGGAAGTGAGGTTTTGCTGAAGAGCACTGTGAATCTGCTCTCCATACAATGACATGTTCTGGCCCCATGCCTTCACTGTCGCTGCACAAAGCTTTCAAAACCTCCTTCAGTGGGGTTGTGGCTGGTTGCTGACAATGCCCAGAAACCTCAGGGCCTGTGCCAAGGGATTCTGTAGCTCTACTCCTTTTTCATTGTTTCCTTTTTCTGTGTGGCTGTTATTTTATATTTGAGTACTTAGGAATGCTTCTTTTCCAATATTTTGGTATGGTTTATTTGGTTTGGTTTTATATATTGGTATTTTAAACATGAGTTTCTAGGACTGAACTTCAAACATTTATTTAAGTATTAAATATGTTGCATGTAAGCATTACATATAAAAAGTAAAAAAAAAAGAACCGAAGCAACTTGAAAAGCTTGGCAATTATGTCTACATTTCCATTTATTGGCAAGTAACATCTTACTACAATGGATTTACATATGTGATATTAGGAAAAAACCCACCATTATGTGCTGCTTTTACTAACCTGTTAGAACAGTATAATAAAATGACATACAAGAGCATCCAGTATGGGTAAAAAGCAGTCATAGGTAAAAATGCCAGCTTGTGTAAGAAACTTACTATTATGCAGCGTTACTTATCAAAGCCTGTACAAGAACTTTAGGACATGAAAGTATGACAAAGTGGATCTACTTTCCTTTCCTACCCTAGGTGCTTTGTGGTTTTATTTCTTTTTAAACAGCAACTAAATAAATGCCACTGCAGATTACAGGATTTCTATAAGGTGGAAAAACAGATTGTTTTCCAGGTTAAATTGATGAAATTTTTCATCCTACCAGGAAAAAACAACCCTGCATTTTTTTTAATCAACTTTGTTTATAGCTACGCTGCTTGCGTGATTTTCACGCAAGTTGAATTTTGTTGAACTTTTCTCATTGTTTGAACAATTTTAGGTTTCCACTTTCAATAAAAGTGGCTAGCTATAGATGTCCTAGTCACAGGAAGTGCTATAAGGTACTATTGATTAGGTTTATTTTAAATTACCCTAATAAGATGCAGCAATAAATTGATGAGAGATATAAAATATACTGTGCTGTGACTGGTATGTGTAGGAAACTTGGAAATCTAAGGAGTTTAGAATTTGAAACTTCATGTTTGGCTTGGATTTAGGGTTTCCTTCTTATTCTGTGAGTATATTCTGAAGTGCAAGTCTGCATTTGTTTTTTGTGGTATTTGGACATACAAGCTCCAAAGAGCCTTCTGTGCAGAAAGTATTTAGAGCTTTGAGTAGCTCTTACAACATAAATATTTTTGCTGTGGCAGCCTTCATAGTACTAGGTTAACAAAGTGTCCTAATAATTGTGTAAATTTCAGTATTCAGTATATCATGAAGTTTATTACAAGTCCTACTGAAATGTCTTTGCTATTAACAAAATCCCCCTCTGGAAAGTCCTCTAAAGAAACAAAAAGGAAAATAAACTTGTTTCTAACAGAGTTGCTTTGAAGTTTCTCTGTTATATTTAATTGAGGTGGAGTCTTTGTCTTCTCCATAAGAATATAATCAGACTTTATATTTAAACAAGTAATTGAAATGGGATGGGTATTCCAGGTGAGTCTGAGAAATAATTCTTTAAAAAGGTTTCACAGGTAGTACATACATGCCACATTCATAAGGCATCTTTCCATCTGAGGTAATTTTAGTTGTTTTTGATCACACAGACTAAAAAAAAAATTAAGAAGCCTAATTTTTCTACTTCTATTTATATTGGACATATATTAAATATTCATTTACATTGGTGAACAGATAAAAAAACTGAAAAAATAATTTTCAGCTATGAACATGTTTGTTTCATACAGGGAACTTCAGCATAGGTACTATTTTTATAAAGAATAGTTCTCCCATTTCAAAACTGATGAGGCATGACGGTAAAAATGAATGTTATTTGGCTGGAACACTCAGTTGCATTGTGTTAGGAACAGAAGTACACCTAAGCCAGGCTTAGTACAATGCCATTCCACAAGTGGCCCTGCTACTCGGTGTCATTTTGATAACGGGTCAGTATTCGCCACTGTTTACTCTGGGTATTTACCTTTGAAATACGTAGGATTCCACTGTGATACCAGTAGAGAGCTAATCTGAGGAGGCTAAAGTGCTGTTCTTCTGACTAAATGTAGGGGTTTGTTGCAAGGTAAGATCAGTTATCTCCTAAATTCCTTTGGGAACCTTCACCAGAGCTCGGTTGCCTGGAGGAAGAGATTACATGGTTAGCTCTCCTCCAGCATTGCCTCCTCAAGTTAGGTGGGATGAGTTCCACTCTTGCAAGCTCAGCTTATAAAAGTATACACAGTATCTATTAATTTGCAAATTTGATACAGGCTACAATTAAATATCTGTGAGCGGTGTGCAGAATGACCAATACAGAAGTGTAGTTGTCAAAATCCAAAACTGCTGCATAACACCATTCTGAATTAAATATATAGGACATTAGAATATTACTGTGTATTTTTGAATAGAAAGTCAATGCAGAAATTTCATTCTGGTTTTGTTAAAAGATTGCTTGAGTCTAGCCTTTGAGTGAAGCCAAAAGTCTTAATGGTGAATGATGGAAATACATGCCAAAACCAAAATTATCATTCTGCTGTTATTTCTTATGATCAACATCTAACCAACCAACCAACAATAATTTCATACACAAAGCCCTTTAGAATAGTTTTTACTGCAAGGGAAATTGTTCTGGAATAACTACAGCTAAAGATTTATTATGATCATTAGATTCCGGCTTTATTAGTCCCTAAAATGCCTCAGTTTTTATTGTCTGATTACTTCTCCAGATAAGTTTATTATAGTGATTTTGCCTGTTCTACCGATACAGTTTAGAAAGATCTTCTAATTATTGTAGTGCTCCTGGCTTTAAATCGTCTAGATGAAGTTTACATGGTTTTATACCTCCTAAATGATCATCTATAGAAGCCCATAAAACAAGTAGGTAACTTGCACTCTGTGTATCTCACCTAATGAGCTCTCCAAACAACAGGACAATGACAGTTTTTCATCATCATCAAATTCTCATTCAAGTACCCACTGAGAGGCAGCACAATTTCCAAAACTAATTTGGGTAATGATATGGGGCTGGTATCAGGAGGGAGGACAATTACTTGAGCAAATTTTGAAGTCCAAATGAAAGTCTACTAATAAATGTGTATGTTCTTCTGAACATCATTGAAACCTTGAACTGGGAAGGTTTAGCATTGGTGGTGGGTAGTGAAGGGAATTAGTAAAACAAAAGGTCACGAAATTAGTTGGAGAAAAACTACAGACGGTGATCATCAGTATCTACTTGTTATTGTCCCACACTCAAATGTTGCCATTGCCAAGTTGCCAAGAGCATTGTTATTGAATTTGTATCCCAGCAGGGATGGGAGGGTGTTTAGAAAACAAAGCCTATATCCCCCCTGGAAATTACTTCCTTAGTTTTTCCAAGTTTAAGACAGAGAACTGACAGGAGGAGCCTTTGCTACAAGTGACTTACAACACACAAAGTGACTTACAACCCACACGAAGGGGTTTTTATATCAGATTAGCTTTAGAGATAGCATAACATAAGGAGACATAACTATATAGTTATAGCATTTACAATTAAATAATTATAACTTCTATTAAAACTTTGAGACTCAAATCATAAAATTATAGAACATTTGGGTTGGAAAGGACCTTTAAAGGCCATTTTGTCCAATCCCTGCATTGAGGTCATTCGGTTTTCTGACTAGTGGTAAGCACAACATACAGTTAGTGGAGCAGGATTGTTCAGTGTACTTTTCAAATCAGAAACTGAGGACCATGTGTCCTTAAGGTGGCTGTAAAGACCAGCCTTTATCTTGAATCACTTATAATCACTTATAAAGAATTGTGTACTGGAGTCCTAACTCCTCTCTGTTTTGCATGCGAGTAATAGCAGATGTAAGATCAAGGAAGCTCCCTTGACATTATAATGACAATACAAATGAATCAATAAGTGAATAAAAAAATGTAATTACAAGAACCAAATCACATTTATGAGGTGGTTTGTTAGATAGGGAGTAGTGTCTTTCCATCCTTACATTTGCTCCCCCAAGACCACAGAGGGATTGTAATGTTCCTGTCTTGCCATTTCTGAGGAACTAGAAATTTCATTAAAGACATGTTTAACAAGAAATACTTATGCTAATATGTAATATGGACTCTCACAATCACAAAGCAGGCCCCTCCCAATTGACTGTAAATCTCACAGCGTTAGTTTCCAAAGGCTGAAGCAAGACCATTTATCCTTTGTGGAAGGCAACCTTCCCCCCAGAACTCCAAGTCAGACCAGCCAGGCTGTCACTCATTGCTCTCAGTGAACAGACCAGGTTCAAAATGTCAGCGCCAGCACTGGAGATATGCCTGCCCTCTCACCCCACCAATTTTCCTAGGCTATAGACATAAGAAAGGGAGCAGAAGGCTAAGGAAGAGAATCATTAGTACTGAGAACAAGTGGGAGGAGGAGAAAAGGGCAGCAAGTGGAAAACTGCCTGAGGTAGTCCCAGCTGAGATTTCCTCCTGGTCATGGTTGCACATCAGCTAGCAGGCTCTCTGTTTGAGGTGTCCTTCCTGGCATGTCTATTGGGTCAGAATAAAATCACAGAATTGTGGAATATATGCTTGTAGTATTTTAGAAGAGAGATGTAAAGAGATGAGAGATGATTTGTGTTAAGTGTATGGAAGTGCATACTGTTTTTTAGATACAAACACTAATTGTTCTGGAAGAATTTGTTAATAGCAGCATGATGTTATCTCCTACTTAGTTTGCTCAGGAAGAAAACCATACCTGTGTCCTTTAATCAGAGGCTCAGAGTATGTCAGCAAGGACAAAACAGTTCATGCTATGTGTTGTGGTAAAGATACCCCATCTTTTAAATTATCTTTCCAGGAAACAAGAAGTTGAAGCCTTTGCAGTTAGAAAATACTTTCACCCACTTAAATTTGCTATCTGTTAAAATGCCAAGTGCGTAGTATCTCTCTAGGGTAAAAGAAGTGAGTTAATTGTGAAAGATAATCATGATGGCATTCAATATTTTTGTCCAATTCTGGCTAATGATGTTAACTGTTTTGACGTACCAGGCTGATATCTAATCAGGCAGGTCATCACTGGTTTTTTTTTGGGAGAATGAGGTTTTCCTTAGCCTGGATGATGGTGTTATATTTCAGATGAAAATATGGAGAGATTTGACACACACAACCATTCCCACTTCTTTGGAAGCTAGAGAGGATTCATTTACTCCATTATAGAAGTGATATTACTAGTTATTTGTGACATTTCTATGAGTTTTTTCTCTATTGCTTTGGACTTGGGTCATATGTAATCAATTTTTTTGCCATGTACTAGTTATCTCATTTTGTTTCCCTTGTCATCCATGTAACTGCCTTAACATAATTGTCTATTTGGTGTTTTATACTGATATCCAGCCTTGGGCTTTGCTCAGTTACACAGGAATTTACAGACATTTGATCATGTGAGGAAATTTGTCTAGAAATTTGAGAAGGTTTTAATTCCTTGATTATTATATCTTTAGGTAGCTTTTTACATTAAAAGTTATCAAGTATCAATAAATAGAATTCTGTGAATAAACCAACAGTTTGCAAAATTACTTTTCTGATGCTGTCTGGACAGTTACTTAAGGTAAAAAAATCTGCTTCAGATGAAGATTTACAGAACTTAATTTTTTATATGTTATTAGTATTTTATTTTTACAGAAAAAGCTAACAAGAGCAGTGGTAATTGAGATTGCTTTCTATTGCAAGACAGTGTTTTTAGTCACTTACGACTTTTCTGAAATTATAGCACCGAGGTGAAATTTTTCATTGGGAAAAGTTTTGGAGCTTCAATACTGTATTGCTGGCATTGGGCTAGGAGGAATCTCAGCTACTGTGATGGCTGGCGCAGTGAGCTGTGGGGATTTCTTTGGCTGTCAAATGAGAGAGTGGAAGTTACCCGTGTAATTACAGTGTTGGCACTAAGGCACATTGACATATAATAGTATATTACAAAAATTGTAGAACATATGACTAAGTGAGACTTTAAAGCTTACTTTATCTCTTTAATTGACTGAAGGCCCTATCAGCTGTGAACATTATTCTTGGCAGATGCTTACACATCTTGTGATTGCAAATTTTCAATAATTAGAATTCCACAACTGCCCTCAGCAACCTGTTCTACTGTGCTTGCTCAGAAATAGTAGTTCCAGATGTTCAAGTCAAATTTTCTGCTATAGCCATTTTAAGCCTTCTCTTTCTTATTCTGACCGTGATAATACAGAAAATAATTTATTATTTTCATCTCTGTAGCTATATTTTACAGAGTAGTGTGTACCCATCTTCCAATGGGAAACTCTTTATTACTGCCTTTTTACCCTTTGTTCTTGCTTATTGTTGCTCCCCTCCCCACTCCAGTTAAAGGCAAAATATTTTTAAACCAGTTTTCAGGAGCGATTCAATTCTGTTTAATAATTTGGTTACTTTTCCTTAGTTTTGATGTGATTCTCTTGTGGTCTGAAGAGTATCTAGCAGTGTGTTCATTATTATTCACAAAGAATTTCTCTGTCCCTTTTAGAAGTAAGACTGTCACTGCTTTTGATGATGACAAGGTGTTTTTCAACATAAAACCAAAATATGCCTGGTATTTTAGTTTTCATATGCCAAAACAGTTATATGAAATATTTCATCGAATTTCATTGGATGATATGACAGGCTATTAAATTTACTGTACATTTAATGTAATACATTGTATTACATTGCCATTTCTACTTCTTTTTTTTTTTTTAATTGTGTATCTTGGCAAGTGAGATATGAGATTGCTTGTCATCACTCATAATTGTTTATTCTCCAGCACAAGAACTAGCATAGAGTTACTTATAAGTCTTCTTCCTAGCTTGCTGCTTTTTCAGTGGGAACTGTTTTCTCTAGGGAAGTCTTCAGCAATCCTATGACAGTAGTCCTAGATAGAGTGCCTATTCTTACATCCAAGGCTATTATTGAAAATCCTCAGTAGTATTCGTTAAAGTCCACAGTATGATACATAAAGAGATTGTTACCATTTTAATGCTTAACCTGATTTGGACTACAAACCAACCAAGCAGATCATGCACAACTTCAGTGTCATGGTGAAATTTGTCATTGAAGAAAAATTACATATATTTTCCTCTGAAAACAGATAAGTTAACTTCTTTGTATCATTGAATTTAATATATTGGGTCACATCTGCTGAAGGATTATTGCACTAGAAGGAGGCAATGGATAATTTATTAAAATACCCCTGCAGGGACATAGCAGGCTATCTGGTTAATATAGAGGAATGCCTGATGGTTACACTGAAAGCTCCCTGGTGAATCCTTTAACATAGGAATAGAATGGGAGATGAAAATGATTGCTCGTTATATAATGTTTACTGTGTTACATTGGTGCCTAGCAGTTGAATAATATTTATGTTAACAGCTCCTTTCCAGCCTTTTATATTGATCTCATGCTGGTCTAGGGCTGATATATAACTGTGCTGAAAATAGGAAGATAGTACTTTTTTTTTGTAATGGAGGGTGGCAAATAGGTTCATCCAACACATCACCCAGGTTGGATATGAAAGGAAAGATACCACATCTTTGTGCCACAGACTTGTAAGATTTTAATTTACTTTTTTACTAATTTTTTTCTGAGCTGTTTCTCATCTCCTTGTAAACTTAAATGAACTGCAGAGAGTGTCCCACAGGCACTGGGAGTTTCCTGGTTTGTGGGAATGCTTATTTCCTTTTCCCCAAAGGAACCTCACTGTTGCCATGCTTACTGAGTTTGAGAAGGATCAAATGACTGTCTTTCCATGAATGCTGGAAGCTAAAAAGCTGACAAATAGCTGTCTCACTGAAATACAGTTCCTGTGTAGCTGGCCAACCTTAGATAAAGATTTTAAGTCATGCTGTAAGAACTGAGAACTAACATTTTAGTTACAGTTTATGTTACTTAGAGAACAGAAACTAAACCTAGTGTTTGGTGGCGATATCCCATTGGAAGCTCCCAAGATATTGTACCCAGAGGAACTGACATGCCTCAGTTTTCTTGCTAACAACAAAGGAAAGTTTCACATGGCAACTAAGAGCAAAATGAACATAAGTCCTCAAGGTCACTTGCTTTTGTTTGGTTCCTTGGGTTGATGCTTCTGGATTCTTCCACTCCTGCTGTTTAGCAAGCCAGGCCTTAGAAATAGCAATGGTTTCTTGATAAACTGAACTGGCATATTTTTAAAAAAGAAAATAACAAATGCAAAACTCAACAAACCTTTTGCATGTTATGGGTTGTTCTTTCTAGGCCCAATGACATTGTGCGAGAAACTTCTCACCATACCTGTCAGTCACTGTGGACTGAAGGTTTGGAGTGGAGGGATCCTTGCACTTGTAATAAGAGCTGTTGCTGTGAATTTTACTGGATTCAAGGGCTGTGAACACTTGGAAGAGACCCAGTGCTGTGCTTCTTAATCATTATTATCATTAAATGCGTGAAAAGTCAGTAAAGATGTTGCTTTCCTATGAAACGGAGGACAGTAAAGTAAGACAGAGAGAGACCGAGATCAGCAACAGATTGGAAAGCATTTCTCCTACATCATCTTTGTGGAATAAACAAAAGGCATTAAAAACATCTATATTATTAAGAAAAATGCCATACTTCTCTTTAGTCAGTGCATGTAGTTATCTATGATAACAACATTCCTTAAGAGCATTACTGTGTGCTTCAGTATAAATGCTTGATTCCAAATCAGGTTACAATACAAAATCTGGAAGTGTTTAGGGAAGCAAACCCAACATATGAAACTATACTGTTTATGAGTTTATTCTATAAAAGGTGTAAAGTCCTAAATGTCAGACAGTTTTGTTTTGTTTTGTTTTCTTCTTCTTTGTAGGTAATGTCATGAAAAGTTAGAGTCCCTACTATTATAAGAAGAATCAACAGAGATATAATAGTACTAGCATTGCTGCTTTAGTACCTTTTGTTTATAAATCTTTTTTTTTATATATATAGTTAAAGCTTTATACAACCTTTGTGAATTAAAAAAAAAATGGACTTTAGTAGGATAACTTAAATTCTGTTCCCTTCCTGCTCCTGGAAAGCAATGACGTCTATTCAACTATGCATACCAACACTGCAGAAAAATTTAAAAAGGTGGTGTAAGAATAACTCCACACAGAGCTGTCCAGGTTCGGCATTGAAGAAAACAGTAAAAGTCCTAAACAAAAAGAAACAAAAGTAGTCAAGGGTGGTTATTTTTTGTTCTGTACAGAGGAAGTTCAGACTTATGACATCCTCTAATGATTGGATGGACTTGGTATGGGTTTAGCATTACCCAAGGCATTGGTCTTTCTCTGAGGTTTAACACAGACAACCTGATTTGTCTGCCTAAAATTCTGTGTAGGATCAGAGTCTCAGAGAGGCAGTGTCGTTTAACGAATCAGGAGCACAGCTTCCAGTAGCATGTGGTGGCTCTTGTCATTCCTGAACAGTGAGGACTTGGGAAGCAGAATAAAACGTGGCTAGTTACTGTAACTTGTTATCCAAAATACTTGCTACAGCATTGCAGCAGATGATGTTAAACTGTAAGATGTTTGATTTAAACTTTACACATACTAGTTATAGCATTCCCTATTTAAACTTCTACAAAGAAAATACTAATTTTACTTCTTTTCCTGCTATTAATGACCCACTTTCCATAGAGGGGGTAAAAGCAGTAATGCATAATTAAAGTAAAAAAGATGTGCTACTAATTACAGACATACATAACTAGTAGTTCTGTCAGATAATATGTATTTCCTCTACTCGTGTCAGAAAAGGTGGAATCTTTTTTCCTAATGAAGTGCAAGTGCAGAGTTAAGCTGTAGCAAATATGGAAGAAACCAGTTACCTGCTGTCATATCCTTTCAGTAGCATACTTGCATTTTTTTACCACTTGTATACTTAATGTAACCAGGTATACATTGTTTAAGAGTAAACTACTATGAAGTAAATAGCTGATTAAATTGACACCATTTACTTAAATTTGCTTCAAATGCAGTTTACTTCACACAATTTATTTCAAGGCTGATTTGTTCCATAGTGCTGCTGCTCTACTGTGTGATAGCTTACTGAGCTGGAGAAACTTGATTACTTAAAGGGGTCTTAATCTGACATTTCAGTGTTGAATTTGTTTTCATCAGGAAGGTCAAGACCTTGACTTTATGGGTCCCTCCTAACCTGAGTAACTATGATTTCTATGAACTCATCTAATCACAGAATGGGTAAAGTTTGAAGGCACCACAGTGGATCATCTGGTCCAACCTTCCAGCTCTAGCAGGGTCATCCTATTGCACAGGGCGTAGGATTGTATCCAGACCGTTCCTGAATATATCCAGTGAGGGAGATTCTACAGTGTCTCTGGGCAATCTGTTCCAGTACTTGGTGATCTGCATGGTAAAAAAGTTTTTCCTCATGTTCAGGTTGAACTTCACATGCATTATTTTCTGCATGTTTCCTCTTGTCCTATTGCTTGGCAGCACTCAGAAGAGCCTGGCTCCATTCTCTTTTCACCTGCTCTTAAAATATTTATACACCTTAATGAGGTCCCCTCTCAGTCGTCTCTTCTTGAGGCTGAACAGGCCCAGCTTCCTCAGCCTTTTCTCAAAAAAGATGCTCCAGTACCTTAATCATCTTTATTGCCCTCCACTGGACCCACTCCAGGAGTTTCATGTCTCTCATGTCCTGAGGAGCCCAGAACTGCACACAGCACTCCAGATGCAGCCTCAGCAATTGGACTAGGCAAAGCAGACATATATAGTCACAACTTTCAGAAATTACTAGTATGCCCTGATGATCATGGTTTTCATGATACCATAAATGTGGAAAAATAACAGTTCCCTTTGCTCTCCCATGTCAATTGAACCACTTGGAAAAAAAAAATCCTTTCCTGTAATGTGATGAAAAATGGTTTATTCTAAACTTAACTGCCAAGTTACTCAATTGGAATGACTGAAGTTTGCTTTTTCATATAGGAGTTTGTGATTGTAATAAGTAAGAAATCAGTTTATTTTCAGTGTAATTTGAAACTGCTTTGCTTGAAAATGATGCATTTTGCTGGCACAGTCCCTAGCTAAATGTTACTCCAGACAATTGAAATACAAAAGAAGTAATGAACTGTGTATTTGTTAAATCTTCTAGCTAAAAAGAAGAAGAAGCCAAAGCTCTTAAACAAGTTTGATAAGACCATTAAAGCTGAACTAGACGCTGCAGAAAAACTACGTAAAAAAGTAAGTTTTAAATGTTTCGCTCAGGCCTGTAGGCTGTGGACAAAAAATTAAAAAATTAAAATCTTGGGAAAAGGGAAAATGAATTTTTAGACTACTTTTTGTAAAATCAACTTTTTTAAATATTCAGTGCATATTTGTCCTTCAAGTTTCATTTCTGCTGAGTAGTTTATCTTAAATTTTTTAAAATCATAAGCGTATGTCTGTTCATGTGTGTTTGCTCACTGTTAACCTTGAAGATATGTAGCTTAATCATTGAATTTCTGCTTAAATGGATCACATGGAACAGGATTAGTGACGCTCATCCGGTTGACTACTGAAGTCAAGTGCTACCAGAGAACTTTGTATGTGTTGGCAGGGATCTCTCAGTAAGTTCTGATGCTTCGTGAGTATTAGGTGCAGATCATTGAAGTAGGTGGTGTTTCTGTTGAGATTCTGTCTCCTGGGAGTGCCTCTGCTGCTGTACAGCTGCTTAGAGGACAAAACAGATGTTCCTGCTTCTCACCGGGGGACAGCAAGACCTTAACATCCATCAGTCAGGTTGGGTAGTTCTAAATTTAATAACTTGATCATGAAAAACAAACAAAAAAACTCTCAAGCTCTTCAGTCATCTCCCCTTATAGCTTCCAATTTTATACTTTTATTTGAATATTTCAGAAAAGTATACCTTTGCAGAGATATCCCTTTTCCAGATGGGAGATTAAATAGTACAGCAAGACTGTGGCTGTTAAAAATGAAAGACTTTAAGTCTTTTGAATGTAGTTCTTGTTAAAACTCTGATATATCTCACAGATATTCCTAGCACATAAAGAACAACTGCAGGTCTTTGTTGTACCCTAGATTTGAGGTGGATAAGCAGTGCGATATACTATTTTCAGTATAGTAAAATGAAAACCAATTTGATAATTGCAGATGCAGGATTATTCTCAATTTTCAGGACATACCGTGCAGTTTTGACTTTATCTTGCCATCTGTGCAGCCCCAGAGTTCTGGTAGGTCTGTAATGGGACTGGAGGGCTATTGCATAGGGAGCACTAACCTCTGGCTGCCACTGCTGCTGTTCCTCCCTATAAGCCTTTACATGTTAG
This sequence comes from Donacobius atricapilla, assembly GCA_013397315.1. Classification (NCBI taxonomy): domain Eukaryota; kingdom Metazoa; phylum Chordata; class Aves; order Passeriformes; family Mimidae; genus Donacobius; species Donacobius atricapilla. The sequence continues at coordinate 937,588 of WBMY01005720.1, forward strand.
AGTACAAAAAAAAAAAAAAAGGAAATTTTGTGCTTCTTGTTACTTAAGGAATTGGTTAATCAGAAATAGGCATAATAGAAACTTTGATGAGCCTGTAGGGTCAGCTTGTTGACTCTCTTTTCCTGCTGTATCTCTTGGTAAGTTACAGAGAGTCATGCACATCATGTAGGAATCAGGATAAATTTAGGAACAAATCAGATGTGTATAATATTTGAAGATAGCGAGGCAGTTGTGTATAATTTATACACATATAACTCATATTTATAAAGTTGTAAAGAGGTGGGAGTGGCAGTAAGGTCTATTGCCAAATATTGCCAAGCAGTGCTTAGCACCTGTTTAGCAGTGGCGCTTTTTCTTCTCAAATTCCATCTGTACTTGCTAGCCAATGCTGATCACGAGATCAACATCCATCATGAGAATACCAGTTACATTTGGGCTTGTGTGAGGTGTCTTGAGGGATGTTGTCATGCAAAAAAACTTGGAGGAAACAGCCAAGCACTATGGATAAGTCTACAGTATTTCCCTTAGAAGAACAGTAGTTATGATCCTGTTCATCATGAGAGGTATGCAGAGGGAAAATTTCCACCTATGCCTAGAATTTTTTTCCTATTCTCTCTTATTTCTGGTCTGGAATTTGTTATTAGCAGTAGGATCTTTACTTCTTTATACAGACAGGATATTTTCATCTCAGCATTTTATCCACTCAACAAAGAGAAAGTGAGTAAAGTATGAAAAAACAAGTTATTCATTTTAACCATGGAAAGTAGATTATATTGTTTTGTAAATAATGACAATTAATTTCTCTTAAAAAGGCAATCCCCACAAAAGTATGAGTGAAAGCTGTTGATTCAGTCTGCATTGTTTTGTGTTTGTTCTTTAATTGTGAAACCAATGTGTGATTAGGTCCTGCATCCTTCAGCATTTTAATAAGATAGAATTGCTGATAAATATCTCTGCTTTTCAGGGAAAAGTTGAAGAAGCTCTAAGGGCCTTTGAAGCATTAGTGAATCAATATCCACAAAGTCCTCGAGCAAGATATGGGAAAGCACAGGTACTTAGAAAAAAAAGTGATAGGTGTTGAAAAAAGCTACAATAAACATTTTGTTTTACCAATAGAGTTATAAACACCAGTTGGAATCAATTTATTAATTTATGGAGGTTTCCTGGGGAAAAAAAGAATCATGTGATCTGTCATATTGTATCGCTTTCAGTCAACGGTCCTTCCCCAGTTACTTCGGCAGCTTTTGTGGAACTTCAGTGGGAGGTATTGTAAATAACAAAAAAAATAAGGTACATCCTGTAGATCTCAGGGGAACTCTCAGGCGAATGGCAGGAGATAAATACCAATGGCCCAGTGCAGGAGCAACAGGCAGAATCTACCTGTTACATACTGTTTGCTGTAGCTGGTAAATCAACATGTCTGTCAACCTGGGATAAATGCTGCATTTTGCTCTAGTGGGATTAGAGAAGAGGATTTGGAGTATTTAGAGAGAAAGAGTTAAGGGATAAAGAACACAAATTCTCAGGCAATGAGGCTTGATTAGTTTTACTTGTGGAGTGAGTTACATTTCAGGTGTTTCCCTTCAGAGAAAAAAAAACAAAACACCAAAACCCAGAAGGCATCAGAAAATAATCTCTGCATTTATAATACTTCTAGGCTGTGTTGGGATATCTCAAAAGGGAATAATCTTTGAATTTTCCTAAATAATAGGATAATCCTGCTGCACTAGGAGTAATAAAAGACTCCTTGAACTGATATTAATCAGGATGAACAAAGTAAATCCCACATTGTAGGAAGGAATGGTGCTGTTTGACAATTGATGTGGACCTTGGAGTCACAACCAGTTTCCACTTGGTTAATAATAGTCATGCTGAATCCAAAGCTGTGATTATCCAAATATCTATCACACAAGCACTTGATACACAGTAGACCAAATGCTTCAATGCTCTCTGTGGTGACACTCTGCTGAACCCTTTGCCTCTTTACAGTAGGAGACCACTTTGTTCATACACATGATGAACTTATCTCTCTGATGTTGCACTTTTAATATTTACCAGTTTCTACAAATGTACTCATTATGTCTAATAGAATATGCTTCCTGCCTCCTCAATGGCTTTAGGGAGAAGGGCAGATCATTGCAGCCAGCTGTGAAATTCATTCAGAATTCCCATCTCGGTGACCTAACTTCATTTGTCCATTTACAGCAATTTGTAGTTCCTTACTACTACTATAGTAATCCATGAAAGGTCAATATAGACCAAGATCTGAAGAAATAATTAGATGCATTTTCTGGAAGTGTGTAAAAACAACGATAAATTCATTTTCTGTAGCCTTTGAAGGTTCATACTAGTCATTTTATGGAACAGTTATATTAGTATTACCAATGACAATTTTATTGAACCTAGTATGTGTAAGTTCAAGCTGTTTGAAGGAATAGAAAAAACATGGGCATCAGACAGGTAAATTATTAAGATTTGGATTGTAACACAGTATTATTTTTAAATGAGTATTCATACCAACAAAAGTCAATTAAATTTGCTATTTCTCATCACTAACTAAAACTGCAAAGGGTAAGGTTAAAGGCCTTGAAGGTTAAAGGTAAAGGAGGTGAGGAATTCACCACAAAAGTGTACTTCACCTTTTCTTTGAAGCATGAACCAACACTGCATGCTAATTTTGTAGATTTGGTTTTTAATAAGACAGAAGGATTGATTTTTTTTTTCTGGATCTTTTAATGGCTTTAAAAGGCAACTGTTTTCAAAAAAAAATCTGCAAAATATTTCATTATTGGTGTGTTTTTCAGAAATATGAGCAATTCTTTATTTGATGTCTGAATTACACTTGAGCCAGATAAAATTATACTCTACAGAATTCATTAATATCTTTACAGCTGAAAAGAACAGCAGATACATTTTTAACCTCCTTATATGATTTAAACGGGTGAAGTTATGCAGACTTAATGCTGACGATTTTTGCTTTTTGCTTATATATCTTTAATATTCTTTGTCCTTTGTAAGGATTGACTGATACTTTGATCTTGGACAGCCCTGCAATTCCTTTTAAAAGAGAAGAAATAAATTTCATAGTGAATATACATTAAAAAAAAAAGTTATTGCTTAAAAAGTGATTTCTGAAGTTGTCTCTGAAATCTGCTTGATGAGCTGTTTGGCTGAGTAACCATCTTTTTTGGTATTTCCAATACTAAGTTTTAAAGCAACTCAAGGAAAAAAAATTTTGAACCAATTTAATTTAATATGTGTCTTTGATGCAACAGTGAATTTAAATAGACCAACAACAGCTTCTGCACCATCATGCTTGTGATACATCTGCTGTGGCTCTTGTCTTAACAAAGAACATAAGCCAATAAGTATAGAAGTATTTGAGAAGAATGCATTAAACACAAAAATACATGCATTTATATAAACAATTCTAAGTAAGCCTTTAAAAAATCTGCATTTGAGACATACTCTTTTTCAGCTATGGAAGCAAAGGATGAACATGCCTTACCCCATGAGAGGTGAGATCAGTGATAGCTTCTGTTAGAAGCTGTAATTTCACTCTAGAGAGCTCATGTGTCCTTTGGTCTGCTTCTGAATTTGATGAACAAGTTTAAGTTTTGAAGGAGATGTAGGGTACATATTCCATCAACATATGCAAGGTAAAAGGCAATTCCTAATTCATTTTGCAGGAAAGAGTGTAAATAAATTTGTCAGAATAGATGGAAGTGTTTGTTGGCGTTTTCTGATCTGTGTATTGCTTCCAGAGTGAGGCTTAGTATACAAATAGTCCATAGGGTAAATTGTGCATTTCTTCTGTGTTATTAAAACAGAGTGCTTCATCTGTTTTTGAAAGCAGAAATTATGAATTCTACAAATATTAATCAAATAGCTGTTTTAATGTATGTTTTTAGGTGCAAATTTTCTTGTACTTCTCCTTTCAAATAATTTGTAGGTAACAAGATTTAATGGTAATCCTAGTGTGCTTTTCCATAAAGCAGAGCCCATAGTCTAACAATTGCATACTCTGCCTGGTAAGTATAATAAAGCAAATAATCCATTTAAGACTAATGGATTATTAGGTGTTCTAATAATGGTTTTGTTATTCTTTCTAGTCTGAAGATGACTTAGCTGAGAAAATGAGAAGCAATGAGATGCTGCAACAAGCCATCAACACTTATGATGAGGTCGTTAGTCTGCCAAATGTCCCTTCAGACCTGATAAAACTGAGCTTGAAGCGAGAAGCAGACAGGCAGCAGTTCCTTGGTGAGTTTTGAGGATGGTATAAAAATCACAGTTGTCTGAGCAAGGATTTCAAGACATCACTAAGGATTTTAAAGTGACAATTCCGTTGAATTTTTGGTTGGACTTGTCTTCCTAGTATCTTAAGTGAAAACCGTTTTTACATTATTCAAATTTTTTCCAGGGAACTATTGTCTATAATGTAGGATAATAGTGCCTGTAGAAAGCTGCAGTAGATGCTATGAGAAGCTATGATGATGATAAGTGGTCAAAAATTTTTATTGACAGACAAAAAAGAAACTTTTCTTTTTCTACTGAAGCTGAAGAAAATCAAGAGGAAATTACTGGCATAAACAGAGTAAGCATACTCAGAATAAAGTTTCAGTAAACATAGAGAAAAATGGAATTGAACAGGGGGAGAACAGCCCCAACACTTAGGTTTAGATTCTAGTTTTAGATCTCAATTCTGTGACATATGAGAAGTGATGGTTAGAATATGAGGCACAATCAAGAGTTCTATTCCCACGGGTTGGATTTTTAATATCAAGTTGTTTTGATTTGCTTCTGCTTAGCAAGACCTCATTTAGGAATTCTAGGAACATACTTAATTTTAAGCACACAAAGCATGATAAACTTCATAATGAAAGTAGAGTAGAACTACTACTTAACACTGGAAATTAATTTGATTTACCTAAGTAAGGTGAAGTTTACTATTGTATGTTAGTTAATTATGCTTAGTTTTGTCCAGTGCTTGGCTGTGTATGATAGAGCAACCAAAGCTTAAATAATGTTACTTCTGCACTGTGAAGGGTTGTCCACAAGAGGCTGCCATAACACTGCATGATTGCAGTGATTCCCTGAAATATTCCTGGTACAGCTCCGCCCACAGTGACAGCCAGGCAGCTGAATGTGCTCCTGTCTGCACAAGTTTTTCCAGGTTCTCCTTCTTGACTGTCAGAGAAAGTGGACCACGTGCCTCTGATTTGTGTTTCCTTAGAAGTTGTGTAAACGTCTTGCTACTGTTTCTTATATCTATGCTTGTAATTAAGTCTTGTTCAATCAAATCAGGTCGCATGAGGGGTTCCCTGGTTACTCTACAGAAATTAGTTCAGCTGTTTCCTGGTGAGACTTCGTTCAAAAATGACCTTGGTGTTGGTTACCTCTTGATAGGAGATAACAGCAATGCTAAGAAAGTATATGAAGAGGTGAGTTTCCATTCCAGCCAAGGAAAACTATTGCTTACATTCCTTTGTTCATTTTGAAGATTGATTGATTTAAAATTTTTTAGTTGTTAAATATGTCACATGTGAGATTTTGAAGGGTTAATATAGATACTTTTTTTTTCTAGCGCAGTTATCTTCTAATTTTAATTTATATTTTTTGATAGTGTCATGCTAAGTTTTTCCTCATTGGCCGAGAAATGCAGATTATTTCCATATGCTTAATAATAATTTAACTCTTCTACCTTCTGGTAGTTAGGTTTGGAATATATTGACAGCACATATAGATCTGTTGTATGTAACATGTAGTATGTAATGCATACTATATAAAAGGATAACCAATCTTCAAGATAAGGAAAGCAGAAGTAAGGCAGTTTCTTCACAGGAACAGCATCTCTAACCATGTGATCAAGTAGATCAGTACTCACAAAGTTATTTAACCTTACCTTTTTCATCTTTATATAAGCAGCCTTAAATCTGTTTTTCTTTCATGATGTTTGTAGTGTGGACAATTCATTGGATTTATATTTCTGTCTTATACTATGGTTATCTGGCTGGGGAAAATTCACTGCCAGCAAAGGCCACTGTGCTCCTGTGATCTAGAAATTCTGGTAACATCTGGAAACTGTCTGACAGATGTAGGGTCTGACATCATTGGTAGAACACAAATGGTCACACCTGACCAGAAATGGTCTTGTTGATGTTGGCACACTCATGGTGCCTGTGTAGGACAGGCTTGTTAATTGTCTGGTTATGGAGGTTGGAAAGAGATCAGCAAGATTAGTGCCACCCCCTGAGAATAAAGGCCTGATTTTCCATCCCCCACATCTGGGAGGCTGAAGAGATTCTCATCTCTGATAGCCTCACAAAGAGAAGGAGGGTGTTCAGTCACATGGTTGGAAGCAGAACGCAAACACTAGGAATACCATTTTTTTTCTCAAGCTCCTCTGGTAGTCTCAGATGTTGCCAGAATAATGTTTGCTTTGCTACTTTTGCTACTTCTTAGGCCCGTCCATGAAACATTTCTGTCCGATAATTTTTGGCTTGCTGTCAAAATTTCTCAGAGGCTTGGAAATATTGGCTTTTAAAGATAGAATTCATTAAACAAACCTGGTCCTCATGCTGCAAGGAATTTGAGAAAACAAAACCATACTCCTTTCAGACAAGATTTTCCTGTGCAATTACTCAGTGTTTTGTTGCAAACAACATAATTGTTAGAATTTCTCAATAATCGCTGGGATTTTTATACATGGAGGAAGGTCATGAATTTGCTATATAATTACTTTGAGTTTTATGTACTTCAGAAGAAATATATAGGGCTCTGATTAAGAACAGATATACAGCTGGTGTGCTTTTAACATACTGTTTTCCATTCTTCTTTATCCACTCTTCTTTATCCAGTGTAATTGCTCTGTTTTGCAGTTCACTAACACTGAAATAAAATAGAGCATAGTGATGTTCTGTCATTGTAAAAGCAGGACAAATATTTTTTTTTAAAAGACTTGGATTAATTTTTTTTTAAATTGTAGAGGATTTGTCCACCATTACTCGGGCTGAATTCCAACACAATAATGTAATTTCTTGTTGTAATTCAGGATAAATTTACACTGAAGGTTTAAAGAAAGAATAACCAAAGAAACAGGGAGAAGAATCTCATGTGTACCTGCTTTGGTTCTTGGTTCTACTGAGGGCTTCTTGCATGATTTTGGGCAGATTGCTTAGGAACTACATGGCCTGCTCAGGAGTGCTTTGCTCAGCTGTTGCAATGCATATTTAGAAAGTGCTCAGGTTCTCTGCGTGGTAGAGAAAGAAGCGAACTGGTTCTGGAGGCCTCAAGGAGATGTCTTGCTTCCCATGATTTTTGAAAAAACTGGGAAACCTCTGAAGTGTGACTAAGTTCTTCTCACTTATGTAATCTTTTGATACAAAACATTAAGAGAGCGCAGAGAAGAGCATGAACTCAGTGCTGCAAAGTAGATACCTCCAATATTTATGAATTTCACAGTAAGGATGTTCATACGTTTTATTCAAGCGTTCTTTAAAGGCAGAAAGCGCAGGCATCTTAGAGTTCAGTACACATCCTCAAGAGAACATACCCCTTATTCAACTTAGTCTGAGCTTTTTGTTGATTTCTCTCTAGCCTTATTCATGGTTGTTTAAGTTCCTGTGTATGTGGTACTTGTTTCTGCTAGTTCCTGTTTCTAGGATGATTTCCTAGTTAAAAACTCTTCTCTGTGGAGGAACTTAAACTCCAAATTTCCCGTTTCTAGGAGATTTCTGGGAATCTCCTAGATTCATGGGCAAAATCTTTACTTCCTGCGATAACATTTCAATCTCGATTCAGTGTTACTGACCTGTGTTAAGCATGCACTGAGCACATGCACACACCTTCATAGGCGCTGTTCCTTACATGGGATCACAGTACGTACCATTTCAGACCAGACTAACCCAAGCTTGCATCATCTCCAAGGAATTTAATAGAAGCCCAGGGAATCCTAGTGAATGAAAACTTTCTGCTTTTGCTTTACATTTATTAGCCCGTTTACTTATTTTCCAGTCAATTTTTATTTTTCTTTCCAAATTTGTTACATTTTAGCAGCTTATTTTAAAAGTCTTTAATAAATGTTTCTTCTTTTAGCTACAGAAGCAATGTATATAAACACTGAACTTCAGACCAAGAGAGCTTTTTGTTTCCAACTGTAGTGTGGTGTAACTTGCCCAAAACAAATTTTTCTGGTTTGTGTTTACCAGAATTTTTGCGGAACCACAGATGGAAAATAGTGTCCAGCTGGAGAGGATTTCAGTTTTTCCTCTAATATTAAATCATTTTCTTTTGAATATTGCTCTTAGGGACATAAAAACATAAGGGTAATCCTAATAGAGTTCAGAGCTATTTGTATTTTCAAAGAAAACATAACTTTAAAAGTATTCCTGGTAGAATTAGAACTATTTTTGGTTCAAACATGCACAGATTATAAAAAATACAGTGAAAGAGTACTTTGTAAGACTGGTTACTCAGCTAATAGCACTTTTTCTGCCTCCATGCTGAGGCATGTGTGTGTGGTTCAGTGCAGCATTATAGGGACATGCATAAGCCAGCTCTGATTGAGCTATCTCAGGTACCAAAACCAGAATATCCACATGAACACAGTACTCTGCCCTGGCTAATTAGCCACTGATAGCCCCAGAGGTTAATTTCTATATTCATGATTAGTATTTAATGGGCTATGAGCACTTTAGTAAAACTTATTTCTAAACATAATTAATATTGCATGCAGCAACAGCAACAGAGTAATACAATTTACATTAAATACTTCCAGTGTAATTTCTGCTGATTATATCTCTTTGCATCTCTTTAGGGGCTCTGAATGTAGATCATTCCTTAATACAACTCGGCATAGTTTAAATGAACTGTAATACAGAAAATTCTATTCTGTCTTAATTAATCAGATAGCTTTATCCTATAGTTAAAGAAACTGTAATGAAATTATGTGGCTAATAAATATTTCTGTCAGTCATTTCATTTCACCCTGCAGGTACAGATTCTGGGATCAAAATAATTATACATAGAATACTGTAGTGAAAAGGCACAAGATGCAGAAGGTCGAAGTGTATTCTTATACTAGGGATCAAGCTTATTGTTACTGTGGTACTTTTTTCCTAATAATGTCTCATACTATGGACTTCAAATAGATTCTCAAATTATTTGTTCCTTCATAATAAGTCTTTTCTGTGAAAAGAAGTAAAATGCTGCTATTTTTAACTCATAACATTTTGTACCCTCATAGCTGTGATTTTTGGTTTTGCTTGGATGTAGTTGGGTGCATAAGATTTGAGAAAAAGAGAAATCGGTCCAGAAAACTTCTTATGATTTTGCTTGTAATTATTTTGATTGAGAAGTGATGTCAGACAGTGACTGGAAAAGGCAGAGGGAAATAACTATAATGTATAGAGGCATTTTATCCATGGCATAAGTTCAGTAGCTTAAAAAATGGATTTAGGCAAGAGAAATTGCTCATCTCTCTGTTGTTTTGTATTTAGCAGCTGTTTAGACATTCAGTGGATATAAGGCTCTGTAATTCCACTGCCTGCCAGGCTCCTGTGATGATCCTTGCAGACTGAGGGTCTATCCTGATAAGACCGTCCACCCTTATTTTAGGAGAGAAGAGGTGTAAAACCAGATTAACTTAACCATGTAGTTGATATTGCATAGAGCTACAAATTATGTTGACTATGTATATCATAGAAATGCAGAGCTGAAAATTAGATCAAGACATTCTCTCTAGTATTTGCCCTTGATTGAGGCAGACCAAATGCACTTAAATTATCTGGCTGGTGTTGGGGGTGCATGTTACAGAATTCAGGTTGACAGCTTCACATCTTCTTCCGCAAAACACTCCCCCATACACCGATCCTTTCCTACAGCTGTCCCTGTACTCACAAATCCTTCTCTTCCACAGTCCCCATGAAATATCCATCTCTTGACATTTGTCCATGAGTTTCCCTTTTCTGCAAAATCAAGCCAGTTTGTAACTCAGATATGATCTGAATCTTGTTGAGGGTGCAAAATCTTTTAGCTGAATTTAGCATACTTGGTCTTGGTCAAACAGCACAACAACACAAGAATAATTTATCCATCACCTTCTGGTGTGAAAGCACAGTGAGTCACTACTGCCGTAGACTTTTTCTTACCTTCTTTCTCATGACCAGAAAAGTGCACACTGTTCCAGAGAGTGCTGCAGTTCACCACTGTGCTGAGAGTGCCCTTGGTGTTCCAGGGTTTGCACATCCCCATCTCATGGTGCTGGCATTACATTACAGCTTCTTTCTAAACTGTAGTTTATTTACATATTTATTATGCTTCACATATTTTCTCTTGCAAAAACTAGTCTACCACCACTGGAAATCTGTCTAATTTAAAACTATTTCAGATATGTTTCTGCTGCAGATTTTTTCAAGAGTATCTGCTTTCCCTCAGATTAGTCAAACCTGGAATAATTAACTTAAGCATTAATAGTGGGTTTAATTCTGTAATGTAGCATGCTATACCTCAAGGGAGAAGTGTAGAAAAGGACAGGCAACTGAAAAATAAAGGAATTTCTGTTGAAATAATTTTACTTCTGAGACTTCAAAGTTTGGCTTGTCTGGAGAAAGCACAAAAGTGAATGAGGAAAAGAAAGTACAGACAAAGAAAGTACAAGCCAAGGGTTTACCTGAGAATCAATAATGGAAGAAAATAGCATTGCATTACTAAATAGTATTATGTACACAGCTTCGTCAATTTGCATAGATTTGTACAGGTATATTTAATTCATTTTCTCTCAAACAGGTTCTAAGTATGGCTCCAGATGATGGCTTTGCTAAAGTACATTATGGCTTCATCCTGAAGGCAGAAAACAAGATAGCAGAGAGCATACCTTATCTACAGGTACGTTTCACCCAAAGTAAATGTTTTACCAGCAAAAAGCAGAATTGGAATGTATAAAATGTGTCAGACTAGAAGTGTACTAATTAAAAATCTCTGCTTAAGCCATTTGTTGGCATTATACTGGTGTATCACTGCTTATGAACTGGAACAAACTTGCACATTGAAAACTGTCAATTCTTAAACATCAAGTATTTTTTTATTAATGGTTAACCCAAAGTACAGAGCTCTAAGCCTCAATTTTTTTGAGGTTGGTAGCATGCTGCGAATCTAAGATTCTTGAAATATCCAGAGAAGCCTTATGTATACTTCTTAGTGTTTGGGAAGAAATACTACAAAAGTAAACCTTGATCCAGCTTTATAAAATGCTTGTGCATATGTTTATAGGGTCAAGGCAAGTATCCATCTCTGAATATTCCTCTGTGTCGGAGAGAGTGAGGGGAGAGGCTGTGAGATTTGGAAAACTGGTAGCATTTCTCAATTACTTTCTCCTGACATATTGTATTCATTCAGCTTAAGTTGCAGGTTAACATGGTGGTTACACTTCCTACCTAATTTCATAGCCTGCCTCTTGCCTAGGATTGACAGACTGTTTACAGCAATCAGATGAACTCTTTTAGAAGTCCTGTTGAACTTTTCTTATACTCTTTCTTTATTTATTTGTTTCTTTGTTTTTTATCTATTTTTTAGGAAGGACTGGAGTCTGGTGACCCTGGTACAGATGACGGACGTTTTTATTTTCATCTGGGTGATGCATTACAGAGAATGGGAGACAAAGAGGTACATGTTTTACATGTTCTTGCTTTAAAATCTACATCTGTGGATGGCTGCAGAATTCAGAAAAGCATTTAATGATGGTCTTAATTTTGAAAACATTAGTCTGGTTGCAACAACAACCCAGTATGCATGTGTGGAAAGCAAGATGATCAACAGCAAAAAATCTGTTGTTGGCATTACAATACAATCTCTTAGCATCCCTTGCTTTAGACTTAGCTTAAAATTCCATTAGCTTAAAATGTTTAAGCTGGCTGTAGTGTTTTCACATTCTCCGAATTTGTTTTGTGAAATTTAGTGTAGTGGTCTATCTTCCCATTATGGAATAGGAGTAGAAGAAAGGCAAAACAGGCTTAACTTAAAGATAGAAACAATTAGATTTATTGACACACATTAAAGGGCAAACAAAAAAAACATAAAACCTTTTTAAAAGCACTCCCCTCCCTCCTACCAACAGTCCACCTTTCCACAAAACAATGTAAAGAGACAGAAAATCAGAACTCTAAGTCAGTACCACTTATAAAATAGTCTTTCATTCAGTCTTTGAGAGAGACAAGTCCCACCTGATTTTGTTCTGGTAACTTTTCCACGAGAGACACAGTCTGCTTGTGGCTTCCAGCTCCCACAAAAGCAGCCCGCCCGAGAATCTGCATTTGTGAGCTTCCCAAAACACATAGCCTTTCCCATGACTACATATGGGCCGTGGACTTACACATGGGGTTTCACCTTTTAAAGATGCACAGCACCACAACAAAGGGTTTTTCATTCTTCACTGGTGACGAGGCTTCAAACATCTCATAGGATCACTAGATTACAGTTTCTAATTCAATATCCACTCANCCGCCCCGGCCTGGCCCTGGGGGCGGCGGGGCCTAAGCCAGGCCCCACTGTTGCCCCCCTTGATGTTACCTCATGGCAAAAGAGGAAGCTTTCCCAAAATCCCACCCGTATTTAAGCCGTGTGTCCCAGGGGTGTACACTTGTATCCAACTGGCCAACCTGGCTGTCAGTTTTAAAGCAGATAACTAATTGTTTTTTACCATTCATGCCAAATCAATACACTGGCATAGGGCAGCTTGAAACAAGGAACTAAAAATTTGCAAGAATTTTAAATGTTTCTGGAATCTGTTTTCTGCTTATGTCACTTGCAACACAGATTTTAATGAGAGTTAAAAGAATCAGTTACGTGTGTATTACTGAAGTTTTTGTATAACACTGTTTTGTAAATCTTCCTTCTTTTCAAGGAAAAAGCACCAATGAGTATGTGATGAAAGAGGATCATGAGAGGACTGGATGTGAGGGCTGTGTTATGAAATCTTTTCAATAACTAAAGTAGCAAAACATTCAGGAAAACAGAAATTTCTACTATGTATCTGTTGAGTGGCCAACAAAAACAAACACATGACATTGGAAGCCATAAGAGTTTCTATTTTGTTTATTTGAAATCAAATTATACTTAAAAGCAAAATTCCAATGTATGACTTACCACTACAGTCATGATAGGGGAGCAAAGGACCTTTTTTCTAAGACTCTGATTAGTCATGAACTTTATTATGGGCATGAATTTAAAAACAACAGGAAAAAAAAAGAAAAACAATCCAATTCCTAGGTGGGAAATATGAAAAGAATACGCATTAAAAATCGGAAATAGCCATGAAAATCACTGCTTTTTAATTACTTAGCTGGTAATGCGTGAAATATGAATACCTAAAAAACTGTAAAAAATGCTGACCTCTTTAGTACTGTGGCCCAGTAAATAGGTGGCTCTCCAGTATGAACTGTAGACAAGTGGGCTGTAATGTAGCCTCTGTATGTGATCTTTCTCAAGCCTAGTTCATCAGGTTAGCTTTTTTAAAAATAATTTATGGAATTGTTATTACAATACCTTACACATACAGTAGATCTAGAACAGTGAAATGTAGTATCTGAATTTTAAGTTAGATTGCCTTCCCTGCAATGCTCTTCCAATGAGATTTTTTTAATTTGTTCATTTATAAGTGAGAATTAGTTTACCTCGTTTTACTTAGAAATACATGCACACACTGAGTCTGCTTTCACACTCTGTCTAGCTCTGTCTCCTCTCAAATCATGTACATTTCCATGGGACATTCTGGGTTCAGTTGCTGAGCCTGGAACATCCCATTGCCATATTTGACTAAAGATGCCACACAGATGCAATTAATGTACATCATCTCTAACCCCGGGATAATTATGTGTTAATGTTTATGAAGTAAATGGCCAAATCTGCTGTAGAAAAAGTTTAATTATGACAAAAGAATTTCTTGGGATAGAGGAGACTTCTAAATTTATCAGTGGAAAGTCCATTGTTCAGCTAAATTTTTCTCAGTGACCTTGCTAGACTTGCTGAATTTCAAGATATAATCAAGGAAACAGATCAATATTTAAGTTACATGTGAAATTGCAATAACTGAAGGTTTGTTGAAGGGAGATATTTATCTATTAGAGCTAAATTAAGAGCTATGAATGTGGCCTTGGGAAGTGTTAGGGAAACAGTATTGAGTATGCCCTTTCCAAATATAATTTGATAAAATGCCATATTGGCTTAAGAAAAGAAAAATTAAAACCATGGAAGTTATTACAGAACAAAACCCTCTTCATACAGAGTGTATAAACTGAGGGCACCTCAAACAATTTCTGTCCTGGAGAAGAGAGCTACAGTCTTGTAGCTGTCCACGTTCCACTGCCACGAACTGCATGAGAAAAGAAATATTTCTCACAGAGTCTTGGGAGTGGAAAGGATGAGTGAGGCAGCCTAACCGTACTCTATCATGGTAAAGGCAACTTCCATAGCACAATTCTTCTAATAAATAAGGATTAACTGTAGGTATATAATTGCATCGTAATTATAGCTGATGTGTCTTAAAGAGCAGCAACATTCATACTCATCACTGAAACGCTGAAACAAGTAATTCATTCCCCTTATCATTTGGGCTAACTCCAGACATTGCCAATGGATGCAGGCAGTCATCATGAACAATCTATTGCTATCTCACTGGTATTACAACTTGGGGGAACAAATGTTATAAATCCTAATGCTTCCATTTCAGACAGCTAACCAAGATAACACTGAAATTTAAAGTTATGCTATGTATTACTCAAAAGGAATGCACGGTATTTTTTTGACCCATGCACAATTTTATTGAGCTTCTCTAGGGGAAAAAAAAGATGATAGTTTATATATGATCTGTTATTGCCTTCATCCACACTACCTTTTTGTACTTCAAATAAATACAGTAAGGCACCAATGTATTGCAGACTTTCCTCCATACTTTGGGAGAGTCACAAAGATCAGAGTATCACATTTTTTAAAAACTTGAAGAAAATTTACAGACTCTCAATGAGGACTTTGGCCAATTTCTGTTCAAGGCAGGGATTGCTGCCTGCTTCGTCCCTCTGCTCTGGAATTATTATTCTCATATTTCCCTACTTAGCTCTCCTGGTTTTGTCTGTGGTGTTTTGAGGGGGTTGTTGATTTATTTGTTTGTTTGGGGATTTCTTTAAATTGTATTGTCTGATACCTTGCAGCTGTAGCAGCAATGCTAGGCAGGAGGGAGGCAGCTCTGTATAACCTTCTCTGCATATGGTTTGTCATAGTACTACAAATGCTGGGTCTTTTCCTTCCAAGCATCTCTTTTTCTTTCTTTGATTTTTTTTTCTGCTATGCAGGGGTAAAACAAGTTGTGTAAAGGGACAGTAAAGACAATCAAAGGTCCAGTATTAACTTTAGTAGGTTTCTGTCATGGGATCAATTTTGGTGTGGTGAAAAATACTTGAAGAAACTCACGTGCATTTACGTATTAGATAATTGACACTTTAGGTCCACAAAGTCATCATTGTTTTCATCATCACAGCATCTCTACTGCCAGCAGAAGACAGTCATCTTTAATTTGTAGGTAGAGAATTGAAACAGAGAAAATGCAATTGACCAAGATGAGAAACAATTGGATATTCCCAGTCCAAGGAGAGGGCATGAATTACTGGCCCCTATTTGATGTGAATGGTTGTGAGAAGATTATCCTGTTTTGCTAATGTTGGACTGGACTTTCTTGGCCAACTGATATCTTTTGTTATTTGGGGGTTTCTGTTTGTCTGTGGTTTTTTTTTTCCTTAAGGTATTCATTAGTACAATTTATTCAAAGAGAAACCCCAACATCCCAAAAAGACAGTCTGCTACCTTGCCAGAAAGTGTTACTTATTTTCCTGTAGGAGCTTGGCTGATATGATTTTGATAGTTAACAAATACAATGTTTTAGGCTTACAAGTGGTATGAACTTGGATACCAAAGAGGTCACTTCGCATCAGTTTGGCAGCGCTCCCTCTACAATGTCAAGGGACTGAGAGCTCAGCCTTGGTGGACAGCAAGGGAAACTGGATATACAGAACTGGTGAAGGTAAGGCTTCATTATACTTTTCTTTTTATTAAAATTACAGCTGTAATATCAGTTATTATGCAGAGAAAATGCTAATCAATAAGGTCAGAACTACTGACTGTGAATTCCAGACACCACTGTCAGACTAAGCACAAGACTTTAGTAAGATACTATAAAATAAGCTTAGACATTTTCAAATTTGAGAATAGGGACAGGATGGCTGAAATGATTAATAAATACAAAATTTACATGGTAGACAAATGTAACATCTCAAGTGGAAAATGACAGCACAGTTTGGTAATGTCTGGAACACCCATTGTGAATTTTTAATTAGTCAGGAAAGGCTGTGCTTTTGAGCCCTTGTGTAATATTTAGTGACTTTGGAAGCTTTTAATTGCATGAGAGAAACAAGTGTAGATTGATTCCCAGTGATGGATTTAACAGAAGATAATAATGCAGAATTTAAATTCTTTAGAAGATTTTTTTATTTATTTAATGCAAGCCAAGTAGTGTGGTTATTGTTTGTAACAATAGCTTTTCTTTCCAAAATTGCATTGTTTTTATTAATTTATTATCATTCTAATGATAATTCCTAAAAAAAATATTAAAAATTAGGAAGAACCTTTTTTATTGTATGTTTCAATTATTGGTATGTGGTTTAGAGAAACCATTATGGAAAAATAATTTAAACTTAAAAAAGTGTATTTGTAAAGAACAAATTCCTGCAGAGGGGTTGTTTCTTTATACTTAGTTACATAGCATGTTTAAAAAAACACATGGAAGGATGATTATTTAAAAAAAAAAAGTAGTTTAAAAAGGAAGATTACTCTTTGTTATGGTTTTGATGGCAACAAAAATAAGGCTAGAAATTTAGATTATAGTGTGATTCTCCAGTGTAATCTCATGCACACCAAAAAGCAGTGAGCTTTATGGACTAGCACATGAAATGAGCTCATATTGAAGTAATTCTTGAGATACATGTGGGAATTGATGCTTCTTGACATAAAAGATGTGGAGAAACTGGGAACTTCTTAATATGTCTCTGTCAAACAAAAAAGAAATATGCATATTATTTGATTGGTGTTTTAGAGCTACATGCAGTGTTGTTTTACAGTTCCTTACATGTAAACTTTTCAAGTTCCTATATCACAGAAGGTAATGATCCATCCTTGGCATGAGTCAGCTTTGAAGGGTGAAAGAATTCAGTTGATATTATAAAATGGCCAGAGCTTCACCTTGAAAGGCTGGGTTTTTTTTCAGATGAATCAGGCCATATATGGGGGCCTTGGTGTGTATCAGCATTGTGAGTGGCTCCTTGAAGAGCTGCTCAGGAAACCAGCAAGGGCAAAAATTCACTTCTGACCTCCACAGTACAACTGCCTCTCTGAAATTCATTAATACCTTTTATTCCAATCATTTGGTGGTGTATGTTGTAGCTGTTTTATTAGCAATATATCAGTGAATCTAGATTAAATTGTGACTGGTAATTTACTTACACAGGTATCATAATTGGGGAGTGGTAAGATTTACATTCTTTAAGATAACACTCGCAGTTTAAAGTATAAAGCCAAAATGTAGTTATATGCATCAGGACAAATATTTGTATTGTTTTTCTGTAACTCAAGAAAGTACTTTTGAAAGAAAGCAGGTTTGATTCTAATTACATACAATGCTGCAAGCAAGACTAGAAGTAGTATTCTTCAGGAAGTACCAAAAAATTATTGATGACATTTGTTTCCTAATTTCTGAGGTACTCCAACTTCTGTACATGGTTTATTTAAGAAAAAATATTTTCCCTTCTTACAGAGCAAAAACCAGTCAGCAGTTATTTCCTACTGCTTCATTTCATTACACTCCTTTCATGTCTGTGTGGGAAATGCGGGAAATGCTTCCAAATCACACTGTTAGAATTCAACATAGGTATATACTGCACACAGCACTGGAGACCCTGACCCTCTCCCTGCGTTTCACTGATTATTAAATGGGAATGAACTGTTTTCGATAACTTGGTATCTTAGTAATGCTAAGCATTTATTTGGGGCTGGGGCAATAGTAAAGCTGAACTCTCTTTGGTTCATTCCATTAACCAACACAGCTGTGGTCAGTAGCATCGCATAGCACAGACCTGGCTTGATTTTCTTTTAAAAGGTCATCTAGTTTGTTGGGCCTAGAGATGGAGGTATGAATTTTGACATTGCTTTGCTTTTTCCCCAGAAAGCCTGAAGAGAAAATTATCTTTTTTCAGTATTCTGTTTAATAACTTCCTTCTGAGGGACATTCAGCCTAACTATCTGTAACCATACGGACATGAGACATACTGTCTGTGCTAGTAGCCTTGTTTGCAAGTTAAAAAAAAGGGGCATTTCCACAGGTTGATTCATTTTTACGATGCTAAATAACTGTCTAAGCGTGGCACGTCTCCTTTTCTGGTGTTAACTGTCCTACTGCTTTACTTCAAAAATGGGTCCTGATACTTAACTTCCTGATGGGTAAGGTTAAAAAAAGACAATCTCATACTTTATCTATTTTGACATTACCTGCTTGCCTGGATGTCTTTAGGGAGAGGGTTTTGGGTTGGGCTTTTTTATGGGGTGGGGAGGTGGAGAAGGCTGAGAATATCTCAGTAACACTTATCAGAACATGTTCTATCTAAATTAGCGGAACTGTGCTGAAGGGAAGTAGGTTTTTGAATCTCTCTGCAGCTCACTGAGGCTTAATGTTTTTCCTTCAAAGAACAGGGAGAGGCACCTGATTTCTCAGGGAGAAGAAAATATAAGCCTTTATATTAGGGTGGGTGCGGTGAGTGATTTATGTAGAGATGTTCTGCTAATATTTCTGATTTACAGTATTTTAGGCCTTTGGATCTGGGAATTCAAGAAATTGTCTTCCTCTTTTGATCTCAGCTGAAAGGAAACCTTACTTTCATCTTTGTAAACCCATCCTTTTCCCTCCGAACAATTAGCTTTCCTCAGCCAGTCTTACAGAGTCGTTGCATCTTTTTCCAGTACCTTCTGTACAACCTCATTTACAGCATTATTCTATTCTGCTACTCATTTAAAAAATAATAAAAGAGATACAGTGGTGTTTAATCCTAGAGACTTTTCGCTGCTCTGAAATTAATATGTAGGCAATGACTTAGGTAACTTTGTCCTTTCTGCTTGTTGTGTCCTTTGACTTTTGGAAAGGACCCAGACCATGCTTTGCCAATAATTTGCTACAGTGAATCGCTGATTGATTAAAGTAGATCTTGTATTGTTGCTTTTCTCTGGTAGCTTAGATCTTATTAATTGAAGTTTCAAGTGCAACAAGAAAAGTGCAGAAAGACAATGAAAGTATTGGCAACAAGACATATCTTTATAGTTTTCCATAGGTTGACAGCTGAGTCTTAATGGTTTAGGTAATAATAGCTAAACATTCATAGACAAGGGAGAAATTAAATTGAAATGTGTATTTAAAGTGTGTTTGGATGCTTTAGGGGAGACTTGTGTTGAAAAGAGCAAAGACGATGCATACAAGTGCTGATGTTTAAGCTCTGTGAGTGATTGAATGGGTGCAAGGAATCTATTTTGAATGGTTTAAAACACTGCCCCTTGCTTGGAGGTTATCAGCGTTACCAAATGGAGATGTGGTAACTGATTGTGAATGCTTTCCTCTTCTGTTTCAATAACAAAGTGAAGTACATTAAACTCTTAACCACAATTGTATTTTATAGTTCAGTGGATTAAAATGGATGTGTGGGCAGTAGTTATGCCTCATATGAAGGGTGGCAACCTCTTAATCTCTTCCTGTGTCATTTATAACCACGCATTGAAAGGGTTTGACAGCACAGAGTAAGGATACTTTCAATATAATAGTCTCACATAAAAACTTCCAATATTAAAAAATCCCTATTTAAATACAATCTACATTATTGCCAGATGTACAGCAACTGTAAACTTCAACTGTATTTAAAAAGCCATATGGAAGTTTATGGGAATCAGCTGCTAGCAAACAAGTACATATGCTCCCAGTGCTGGTTGCCTCCTGATTTTTCACTTGTAATCAGGATACTGCACCAAATATAATATGAATTTTTTGCTCTAACCTGGAGCTTGAATCGTTATGTATCACGGAGCCATAAGTACATTTAACTTTTTTCCTGCCAATACCAACTCTTGGATCAGGAGCTGTAAGTCCAAGTCCTGGACTTAATCATTATGCTTTAATGATTTTTTTGTGTTCTTGCTATTCAAGGTATCCCTGAGAGTCTGTAATATCAGGGAGACCAGAGCTGGGTGGTATTTGAACTCCCCACTTTATTTCTCCCTAGGAGCTGTCTGTTGATCATTATAAAGCACTATAAGTGTGGTTTACAGATGGGGGTCTGTGTTTTCTGGACAGAAACCCTATTGATTTCTGAGCAGTTTACATCTAAAACCATTGAGGATTTAGTTCAAAATCGATTAGATGTATTCAAAATAAATTTGTACCTAACATGGTGGGGAGGGAGCCTTTAAACACAAGGACAAACACTGGCCTTTATAGGTTAACCTTCAACCTGTGGCCCTTGAGAGAGGGTAGAGGTGACAGAGCAGCTGCTGCCTACAATGCCTTGGACCACCAGTGCTCTTCATGTATCATCTTGTTTCCATGGATGAATGCTCCCTCTTACCTTTTTTCAGCTGAGGGAGTAGGAGGAGTTTGAGGAAGCACAGAAGAACTTGTGGTATCTTGTCAAGTTTTCCAGTTGTGTTTTTTGCTCTATATCACTTTAAATTGAGGCTGGTGTGAGTGTAGGTTATTCTTTTCTTTCTCTTCTCCAGCCAGTGCAAAACCAGGTACTCAAGCTGGCATTTCCTTTTGTAGATAGGGTAGTGCTGAATAAGTTGCAGCACTGCTCTCGTATACATCTCTGATTAGGTGGAAATTTTCAGTCTTTTTTTGTACCCCACATTTTGGAAAAGTCAGTTTTCCAAAGATATTCTAAAAAAAAAAAAA
>WBMY01005720.1:958672-1030381 GCA_013397315.1 Donacobius atricapilla
AAAAAAAAAAAAACACAAAACCACCACCCAAAACAACTGTCTGCATTTTTACTTAATGCTAACTGTTAAATGAGTGTTATAGAAATCATCAGTGAGGACGAATAACATGAATGCACCAGGAAAAATAAGGGCATTCCCCCATTTTTTGATAGGTGAGAGAAAAAAGCAATTTGTTATGATAGAGATTACTGTAATAACAGAAGTGAAATCCATATTACCATACATTTCAGCCTAGCTAAAACTGTTCTAGTGGGAGAAAGTAGCTGTATTACAGACATGTTCTAGCCAAAGTTTGCTTTGTTGAGCCTTTTATGTTCTAGCAATATAAACCTATTGTGTCAGATGAACTTTTCCTTTAAGTAAAAAAACCCCTTTTTTTTACTGAAAGGAAAGTGGAAAATGCAACTGTTTAATTTACACTAAGATGGCTGATAATCATATGAAGTTTTAAGACTAAAAAGTGGGCTCTTACACCTAGTCTGCTCTGTGTTGTAGAGACTTTTGAGTTTTACTCATCATGTGAGGAGGTAGTGTAGGAACATACTATAGCTTATTTCAGTGTGAAATGGATTGAAAATGTCTTACAGAAATGCATTGTTCAAAAGTACAAAAGAAAAATGAAAACTATTCAGCCAAAATAAGGTTTAGTGAGAAAAGTAAGCTGCTGGGAAATTGAAGTTACTTTTATCCAGATCCATTGTTAAACTGTGGGTTTTCCATTTATATTGCTATAACATTAAAATGACTTACTATTGGTAGAAAAAAAGGTTTTCTAAGCTATCTCATTTCTCCAAATATAATGTCCTAAGGCAGCAGAGAACAGAAATTTTAATTCTGCTATTTTGTGGGTTTGTATGTATGAAGTGCAAGGCAGCTCACACGTTCTTAATTGTTGTGTCCATAAGCAATCACCTGGCATTTCAAGTTGTATATGTTTTTTTTCAATAGCATCAACACATGCAAGTGATTCTCGTCAAGCCTTTTTGAATGTTCAAACCATAAATTTCAACTCAAGTGATCTGTTTAAATTTGGCCTCTTTGGTCTGTAATATTTTGCCAGCACCTGGAGTTCCAGGTTATGTGAGTGGTTTTCCAGTTGCAGGAATGATTCCGGGATGGAGTGTGTGTGCACAGCATTTAGAAAGATCAATACATTTAGCTTGCAATGCAAAATGATCACTTAAAGAGCCCTTAGACTCATCATAAAGCAACTCAAAGTGAGGCCTTGTCTTCAAAGAGGCTGGCTGTTGTTGATATCTTACAATCCCAGTGTAATTGAAACTGAAGAATGGTGTGAAAGTTATTTTTCTGGCCTTAACATGTCAGAAGGGAATAGAATTTAAAGCAACCTGATAATAACAATGAACACTTACTTTTATTGCTTTTAAATAGAAAAATAAAAGTTAATAATGGCAGGAAAAAATAAAAATGGTACTAAAGCCAAACACAGTAATTTCTCAGTGCAGTAACATGGCTCTCACAACAGTCCTTAGAGAAAAACTGGAAGCTCATTCGGGATGAGGGTCTTGCTGTGATGGATAAAAAAAGAAGCCTCTTCCTGCCTGAAGATGAGAACCTACGAGAAAAAGGAGACTGGAGCCAGTTTACCTTATGGCAACAAGGTAAAACATTCTGTATTTCTTCGCTTACCTCAATTTCATGATCTCAGATTAACATAGTGTAATAAGGAGTAGCAACACAGCTTTTTCTAGAACTGTTTTCATAATCAGTACGTACAGAGGAAGGGAACTGATAAAAAAGGGTGTTTGGGACCCCTGTGACAATGAACAGGAGTTCTTTATTCTAAACCATGTTTTCCCCAAATACTTCTAAGGGTCCCTTGAGTATGGTAACTGTTCAATGGGTATAATCCTCTTCTGGCAAGGCTGCCAACTCTTTACCTAGTAATACATAGTACAGATAAGCCTGAGGGAAGATGGGGAACTGGGAGAAGGCACATCCTCAATTCTGTGTTTCCAGCTAGGGGAGATCTGTCATTCAGAAATGGTATGAGCAAAAGAATATGACTTTAATAAGCCTGCTGTCCTGCCCCTGAGCTGTGCACTGGGAGGCCCAACTCTTGGAATGACTTTAAATTCTTATAAAACTCCACGTATGAAAATGTACTGTAAAATAAAATATTAAAAGCAATTTATATCAAAAATGTAATGTGGTATTGAAATGTTATGATACTGGGGGCATTTAAAATCTTTTTTTTTCCTATGCATCTGCATTAGTGATTATACATTTAAACTAACACTTTTTAAAATGGTAGAAAGCCTGGTGTTCACAAATAACATAAAAGTAAGGTGTTTAGGCTGCTATGATATTACAACATGGAGGTACTTAGGTTGCACAATGTGTAAAATGGGAATAATAATATTTACCTGTCTCTCACTGTCAGATCTTTGGCAGCTTTGTTGCTCTTCTACAAAGCAGGAAATGGAAATGTTCATTCATTGCTCTTACCAATGCTCTATCCATTATTTCCACCAGGAAGAAAAAATGAGAATGCTTGTAAAAGTGTTCCGAAAACATGTGCTTTATTGGAAAGATTCCCAGAAGCTACTGGCTGCAGAAGAGGGCAGGTACTTCTTCATTTTTGCAAATTCATAATGCATTCAATAAAAAATATGCCCTGGGGAGAAGGTTATTTTGAGGAATAGAGGGACATGTATAGAGGAATGCATGATTTTGGTATATTTAATAATGCCTCAAGCACATGATAACAATAAAAAATATGCCCTGTTTTTACTGTCAGCAAATACCAGGTGAAATAGTTAGCTGAAGCCTTTCTATGGACTCTTTAGTTGAGCCATTTTACCTTGTGTTTCTTGGGAGCTCATGGTAGGTAAGTAGTTATTTGCCATGGGTCAACCAGTAAGTAATGCCTTACTAAACCCCAGCCTGAAGTGACCTGATCTGACTCATAGCCTAACTTGGCTTTGAGCAGGAGGTTGGAGATTTGAGCAGGTCCTTTCAACCCTGAGCTTTTCTTTTTTTTTCTGATCTGAACCTAACTTTACATGACAAATTAGTGAGCCAGATTCTCACTGTGATAAACTTCACCTGTCTACCCCAGCCTGGCTGCATTAGACAGAGGGGGAATCACCTTGGGGAAGCCAAATAGTGCTGCAACATGCTTCTTTCCTGAAGGTAAAGGAAAGAAATTTTACATCCATGAGTGTAAGTGCCAAAAAAGTTTGTTTCAAGTGCCTACAATGACTATTCAGCTATCAGATAACCTCATTTAATCATGCAGTAGACCTGTATGGGTCAAAACACATGCAGTGGCTGTGTAGGGCATAAATTTTCATTTTTTTCTAAGTTATTATATTTTGTCTGCAATGTCTACATGAGAATATTCTTCACATGGCAAAATTAAGGATGCAGAAGTTGAAAAGGACAGTGCTAATGTAGCCCTAATTCAGACCCTTGAGTGTATGTGTTCATCTTTTTGACCAGTCCCTTGCTTTTGATGTGCAGAGCTACACTGGATGGCTACTGCTGTGGGAATGAACAAGGCTGTTGTTTCACTGATTGGATGCAAAGGCTGGTTATAGTGAATATAACTGATGAGAAATCATCACACCCAATGTGGGTACAAGAAAACTGCTCTGAGTCACATCCAGAGCCAAAGTGGATCTGTCCCTGAGAGCAGATTCTCTTTGAGAGCTACTGTTTTGTTCATCATTTCTTGGTGCCCTATGTGTTATCACCATATTATGGTTTGCAAAAATGTTGTATATTTACAGCTATAGCTGTAGTCACATTTTGAACATACAAATGTAAAGTAATCTGGAATGTCATGCTCTAGGAGTCTGAAGTTCTACCTCCACTATTATGAGATGCGTTGGGCAATTTTAGTTTTATGCTAGCCATGACTCACATGTTACTGCTAAAATAAACTTAAAATATCAGCTGATCCCTATCCTGTGTCAGAAGCACTAGTAAGCAATGGGAACAAACACAATCAGGAAATAAGGAATTCTGTGGTGGATAGACTATTTGAATGGTTTGGTCATCTCATGTAGTGATAATGATAAAAGAAATGCAAAATAATCAACTCAGTGCTCAGTGCTGCTGAAACACTGTGTAGAGCAATAGGAAGTGATCAAAATCATAACATTCTTAAAAATAGCAGTAAACTAAAGGTATCACGGCTAGTTTTAATTCTGGACACTTCTTACATTGCAGCCATAGTGCAACTCATTGGTAGTATAGAACAATTTATCTATAACAATTGAGCACAGCACACAGATATAATTCACAGACATATCCAGACTGATCTGCATGGGCAGATAAGGTACATCACAGTAATGAATCTTCAGTGCTGGCATATTAACACTACAGAAATTGTTTATCTCAGATATGAGTAAGTGTCCTGAATCACCAGTTGTTTGCATTGCGTTAGGGTCTAACACATCACGGTGTAGCAGAGTTGGGTGGGAGGATCTGTGTTCACCATGGCCACTGGAGCTCTTCACTTACTGTCATAAGAAACTGCCAGTAAGCTGAAACCTCAGACAGCAAGAATGGCTGAGGCAAGGGACACATGCTGTCTTCTGCTGGTTTTGTTAGCAGTTGGAGAGCATGCAACACCTTAATCTGTAAGATTTATCAAAACTACTCTGTCCCAGCCAAATGTGCAGATTTCACAGTTGAAAAGGTGCTTCTCACACTGTCATACATTATTCACACTTCCTGTTCTCTGAATTATTGTAGAATGAATCAAAAAGGTTGAGGTGAGAAGGGACATCTGGAGATTACTTAGTTCAACCCCTTGCTCAAAGTATGATGAATTAGAGCAGGTTGTTGTGTCCAACCAGGTTTTGAATGCCTCTGAGGATAAAGACTCTAGAGCTTCTCTGGGCAACCTGTTCCTGTGTACAGTAAAAAAAGTGTTTCCTTATGCTTAAATGGCATTTCCTGTGTTTCAATCTGTGTCCATTGCTTCTTTGCCTTTCACTGGATGCCACTGAGAAGAGCCTGCCTCTGCCTTCTTCATTCTTCTCATCAGGTATTTTTATGCATTGATAAGATCCTTCCTCGAACCTTATGTTCTCCAGGCTGAACAGTCCCAACTACCTCAGCTTCCCCTTTTATGTTAGATTCTCCCATCCCTTAATCCCCTTTATACTCCTTCACCTGCTCCAGTGTGTCCACATCTCTCTCACAATAGGTAGCACAGAACTGGGTCCAGCATTTAAGACACCTCACCAGCTCTGAGGGGAGGGATAACCTCCCGCAACAGGCTGCCAGAGCTCCCCATAATGCAGCCCTGCAAGCTGTTGGTGGCTTTGCTGCCATGCTGGCTCCTGTTTAATCTGGGTACTGTGAGGACCCTTTGAGGGCCCCCCTGTGAGGACCCCACAGTCTCTAGAAGGTTGCCTTCCAGACAGTTGTCCATCAGCCTGTATCGGTGCGTGCCTTCCCTAGCGCAGAATTTTATGCTTCTTTTGGTCAAATATTTTAAGATTTGTATTTCCTCCTTTCTCCATCCTGACAAGGTCTTTATGAAAGGCAGAAAAAAAAATTTTGTATTGGCCATTCCTATTCAATTTTCTATCATCTGTATTCTTGCTGAGGGGGATGCACTCTGTCCCATCTTCTGAGTCACTGTGAAGCCCTTAAACAGTGCTGGACCCAGTACTGAGCCCTGGGATGCACCTCTGATGAGTGGCCTTCAGCTGCACTTTGTGCCTCTGATCATAACTTGTTGAGCCTGGCTTAAATGCCAAGTTTCAATCCTCCTTGCTGGGAACTTGTCTAGATTCTACTTCCTCACTTTGTAGATTAGGATGTTTATGGCAGATGGTTCAAAGACTTAATGTTGAGGTAAACAATATCCACCAAGCTAGAAACCTCACCATAGAAAGCTGTTAAAGTACAGAATCCCCTTCATAAACCCATACTGACTACACCCAGGTACACTCTTTTCTTTCATGTATTTGAAAATTGTTTCCAGGATTACTTGCTCCATCACCTTTCCAAGGGTTGAGGTGAGGCTGACTAGACAGTAGTTGACTAGACAGCAGTGTTCCTCAGACCATCCTGCTTACCCTCCCGGGAGATAGGAACAATATTTCCTTTCTACCAGTTCTCAGGGACCTCTGCTGGTAGCAGTGACTTTTCAGAGATTGTGTGGATTATGTATGGATTCACATCATCCCTTTCACTCAGGCCTCATGGGGGGATCCTATCAGGACCCATGAACCAGGTTGTTGAGTTTGTTTAAATGCTCCCAAATGTGATCCTTCTCCAGAGAAGATAAATCATCTGTGCTCCAGTCTGTTTCACTGGTCTCAGGTGCCTGGCACTCCTGAAAGTCAGTAATACCAGTAAAGACTGAGGCAAAGAAGACATGTAATGCCTCAGCCTTTTCCATGTCTTTTTTTCATCAGATATTCTGTCATGTTTAGTAGCTGGGCATGTTTTCCCTAAACTTTCTTTCATTGCTGAGATATTTGTAGGAATCTCTCCTGTTACCCTTCAATTCTATATCCAGATTCAGCACCGGGATAGCTTTGACTTTCTTAACCTCATCCCTGCCTGTGCAGAGAGTGTCTCTACAGTCTTCCTGGATGACCTGACCCTGCTTCCACTTCTTATATACTTCCTTTTTGTGTTTCAATTTTCTCTGGGTTGCCTTGCTTCCTGCACATAGGAATTACTGAGTTTGGACAAGGTGCTACTTAAAAAACAACCAGCTGTCCTAGACCCCTCTTCTCTCATGGGATTTTTCCCAGCAGATCCCTGAGTAAGACCAGATCTGCTCTCCTGAAGCTGTGGTTAGTAATTCTGCTTTTTTACTTTCTTCATCCTGTCATGATCTTGAACTTCACCTTCTCGTGGTTGCTACAGCCAAGGCTGACAGTGACCTCCACAGGCATGTCATCTGAGAGGGGCTGGCCAGTCTGGTGAACACAGGCCTTGTGTCTCCTATTGTCCATCCTTTTAAGTCTTTCCATAGGAAAGAAGGTATTTTTTCTAACTGTAGACAGAAGACAATTATTTTCAGCTTGAAATGTGAATACTGGTTATTTTATTTAAAATTAAAACTATATACTTTCACACACAAACATACCCCTGGTTTCATACATACACACCACAAGACTTTTGTTTTGTAGTATTAAATGCCTTTAGGATATGAGAGAGAATTGCTGCTGAAACTCAAACGAAAGATGGCATTATACTTTTCACCCATCACCAAGGATGAGACTAAATGAAATCCTGAACTCCCAGCAGCACAGTTGTGAAATGGAATGTGTTGAAAAATGTGCCTTTCTCTTCTTGCAGATCAAATATTCTATCATGCACCCAGGGACTCACGTCTGGCCCCACACAGGGCCCACCAATTGTCGACTGAGGATGCATTTGGGCCTGGTGATCCCTAAGGAAGGCTGCAGAATACGGTGTGCCCAAGAGAACAGGTATGGTTGCAATGCTGGGGGGTTTTTGTATTGTTTTGGGGAGAGGGGGTTGCTTGTTTCCTTGGTTGTCTTTTTGTTTTGTTTTTTTTTTTCTCTTTCCTCAACACTGAAGAAGGGATGGGACTGCAGTAGTTAAAAAATTTAAAAAAAAATAAAAATAAAATAAAATTTAAAAAAAGGGTAGCAATGACCAAGATGTGTAATATATTTCATTAAACAAGCAATTTGCACTTTGACTCATGGTACAAACTTATTGCCAGGAGAACCTTTTGAGACCAACCTGCTCTTCTCTGCTATGGCATGGAAATAACAGTGGGTTTGGTCAATGAGGTCTCTGTTTACTTTTACAATGCCAGCCTAATACTGCTGCCATCAGAGTTCCTGTATTTATTTTGATTTTGGAGACACTTAGAATTTGTTGCTTCTTTGGCAGAAGCTAAGACTAAGATATACCTACATTTTCACTGCTGTGACAGAATACCATGGTACTTCTGGCAGCTTGTATTTTCAGCTTGTATTATTTGTTATAAT
This sequence comes from Donacobius atricapilla, assembly GCA_013397315.1. Taxonomy (NCBI): domain Eukaryota; kingdom Metazoa; phylum Chordata; class Aves; order Passeriformes; family Mimidae; genus Donacobius; species Donacobius atricapilla. The sequence continues at coordinate 966,637 of WBMY01005720.1, forward strand.
TCAATTAAAATACTCCAGTTGATCTCAGAATGAAGATATCTATGAAGTTTTAGGCCAAATGAATTACACAGGTGGCCTTTTTTTTTTTACTGTGCTTTAAGTGAGATTTCTTACCCATTAGGGAAAATGATACTGAATTACAAGTCAGTTTTATCTCAGTCCAAAATGAAATTAAATGCAATAGCTTATACATTTACAATCAGGGCATATACTCCCCTTAGAAATATGGCAAAATGTGCTAAGTTTTTTGTATTATATTATTAAACACAGTAAGAAAAATGTAGTGTTAACTATACTGCTTATTGCTTATAGGCTTAATTTGCTGAGACTTAGCTGAAATTCTCATGATGCTTAATTGCTACATGTATTTTAAAAGACTCTTGTATTGTCTGCAGCTTCTGAGGGCAGCAAGTGTTAATTTTGAATAATTTTCAATGTAATAATATAATTAATGGTAGAAATATAATTAGTTTGATATTGAGAAGTGAAATGCTACTCTTGTCTGCATGACTGCAATACATAGCAAAGGAGGGGTTTTTAATAACATTTGAAAACAACCACAACTGGAAATCTTTGGAATTTTTGAGGATAGGAGTATCCAGCTGTTAATATCAAAAGGTGTTGTTACTATACTCCGCTGTCAACATGTATGTTATAGTCAGTGTTACAACCTACACTACCTACATCTAGGAAGTGATGGACATTTTTTCCATCATTCCAATCCAATATCCAAAACAAGTTGGGTGGAGGGAGAGGTAGCTAATTGCCTTAGAGGACTGATATAGAGGCGTGGAGTCTTTTCACTTTAGGACATTATTGTGAGTTCAGATTGGTGGCAACTGCATGGCGTCACCATTAGGTGGCTGTTTAGTAGCTGGTGTGAACAAAATAGTGGTTTTGCTCTGCTGCCGAGAGAGCAGGTGTCCACAGCTCACCACCTGTTATAAGACAGAAGGGATATTCCCATGGAGAATGAACTTAACTACCTCCTTGGTAGCAACACTCCCTCAAAGTCAAAAGCAGAAAAATGCCTGTTGCTGCAGGCAGAACATAGGGTACATCAGTATCCCCATTCCAGAACCTGGGTCTGTCTTATGCAGCAGACATACTCATTTCACATGTAAAACACTCAAGAGCTGACTACAACTTCTGCTGAAATGTGTTAAGATCAGTTGCTTAGAGCAAGAGCTGTACATTCAGCAAGATTTTCCCTGGAAGCACTCAAAGTGTGTCTGCTGCTGGCAGTGAACGGGCTTTTATGTATCCTTCCCCTTCGCCAGAGGAGGTGTGTGAACTACTGTCAAAGGGAATGGTGCCAGGAGGAAGACTTACCTTGAGCAATTTCCATTCCTTTCCTCCTGGTGGTTCAGAGCAGTGATAAACTGGTGGTCTCTAATAGGAGAGCTGGCTGGAAGGGAAAGGTTAGCATCATGCCTTTTCTGGCCTCCTGTGCCTCTGCTGTGTTCGTGAGAGAGCGAACAGAAACAATGAGAATTTCATGCTTGGTTACCTCTGTGCCGTTTAGAGGTTACAGTGCAACTCATCATTTGAGGGACACGCAAATCAGCACTGTGTAGTGCTGTTTTTCACTCCTTGGCTGGCAGAAGAGTTTTTTGCAGCTGTTTGGAGTTGGTATACCTTGCAATTGAGGGCCACAAAGATGATCAGAGGGCTGCTATGAGGAAAGTTGTGGGGTTGCTTGGCTTTGAGAAGGCTCCAGAGAGACCTCATGATGGCCTTTACGTACTTGAAGGGAGCTTTTGGGAAAGATTGGGACAGTTTGTATCAGATAGGTTGCAACAGGACCAGGGGTAATGCTTTCAAACTAAAAGAGGGTCAGTTTAGATTATATATAAGGAAGAAGTGTTTCATAGAGGGCATGGTGAGACACTGGAACAGGTCACCCACAAGGATTATAGATGTTCCATCCCTGGAAACATTCAAGGTCAGGCTGGACAGAGCTTTGAGCAACCAGATTGAGTTGAAGATGACCCTGCTCATTTTCCCTTTAAAGGTTCTTTCGTCCCAAACTATTATGATTCTATATTTCTTGTTGTGTATAGCATTGATCATTTTAGGTCACTTGGCCATTTTGAAGTCCCAGCTCTGCAAAGTGCAGGGTATAATGCACAAAAGTGGTAGGCAAATATGATCTAGTTATCATAATCCAACATCTCTGTCAAGGAAGGTAACCTTATGTTAAAAAAGAAGGTGAAGGTACAGCCATTATGCAGAAGCCAGTCTGAGATCTCACCTTTAACTAGACACTAGAGCTGATATGGAAAATTATCTGGAAACTACCCCAAAGTGGCTCAGCACCAGACCAGAACAATATGGTCCCTGTGTTACCACTGAGAAGTGTTTCTCACACCATAAGGCTTCTTGAAAATATTTATTTGCATGCTAATAGTGGGGTTTGTAGCCTTTTCAAAAAGGGCTAATAGTCCTGTCAGCTTTATGACTTTTTCTTTGTTGTGCAAAACAGCTGATCCTATTATGATGCAAATGATAGATCCTGGGTTTTAACCTCTGAAGCTACTTCATCTGCGTGCCTAGGATTTTATTGTCCTTAACTGAGTTGCACTTTCAGGCTATTTAGAACAGTTCTTTTCAGGCTTGATTTAATTAAAAAAACAAAACAAAACAAAAACCTCTCAAAAAAAACCCTAAACCAACTGAAATCCCAGCTACTCTCCCCAACATGAAAAATAACACTAGATCTCAATTGCTCCAGACAAAGCAAAACCAAATCCCCCAACCATCCCCAAGCACCCCCACCAAACACCCCTGGCACCGCCTCCCAAAGAAACCCTATGCAAACCCACCCAAAATCAACCCCCCCAAAAAACTCAAAAAAAAACCTAGAAAAAAACCCCCAAAAATAAACCAACCCCCCAAAAAGCAAACCAGTTATACAACCCAAAGTCTGCTTAATTTTTTTTTTAAACCACATAATAGCATTGCAAATGGTTTACTCCCCTGGACTTTAATAAAAACTTTTAATGTAACTTTAGTGCAGTACCAGTAACTCAGGGTCTGTGTGACATACAACATTTTTGTTACCAGATAACTGATGTGGTAGCAAAAACCCCCACATGACTGTGTCTGAAACCTGCAAAAGGCTGTTCATCTGGGCCTTTAAGGCATGTGGAAGTCAGTGTGATTTTTTTTTTTTACTATGTTATGCTTTCTGTTTTGTCTACTCTTGTTTAAATTATGTTTAGCTGATTATTTCAATAGAACCTAATTCAATTTCTCTTCAGAACATTACAGCACAACCCCATAAATTTTGATGGTTAGTTTTACCTTTTGTTGAATTAAAAATACAGAGATGAATTGGAAGTATGAACCTAGTTTTCACCCTGTTTTTGAAAAAAGAAAATTGTTTTCTCTGTAAATGAATACAGCTGAATGAGCTTAAGCAATACATTTCCATTTTTGGCTGGCAAAGGCCTTTGTTTCTGTACCATTGTTACTGTTCATAGTGCTTACTTGCCTCTGAAGGCATCCATCTTCTTGGATTGCTTCAGCTCCTGAGGGATCCTGTTAAAAAAAAATTGAATGTGTATTCGTGGTAGAGTGGCTTTAGGAAGGAATGTTTCTGTGACCATTGTTACCTGGACTGTTGTTCATCCAGTCTCACCTGGAGGTGTATAATCAGGTGTTAAACTTTTCCAAATTATGAATCCAGGTCTCAGCAGGCTGGAGAGGCTGCCAGCTGAAACATGATGAAGTTCAACAAAAGCAAATGCAAAGCCCTGTGGCTGATAACAGATAAACACCTTGCAGCTGTAGTGGCTGGGTGATGACTGCTTAGAAAACAGCTTTGCAGAAAAGGGCTTTAAGGACCCTAGAGGCCAAGTTGAACATGACTTATAATCTTCTTTTGTATTGATGAAGTCTAGCTGTGTACTAGACTGTGCTAGTAAATTTGTAGGAAGCAGTTTGAGCAGTACAATTTTTTCCTCTCTCTTCTGCATTCAAGGCACTGCCTCTGGAGTACTGGGTCCAGTTTGGGATGCTTTAGTATAAAAAAAGTCATTGATAAACTAGAGGCACTCCAGTGAAGGGTGAATAAGATGATTAGGAGGAGAAACTTAAGAAACTGGTTTGGAGTCTGGAAACCAGAAGGCTAAAGAGTAGCCTAGTTACAGTCTTAACTACTAATGGGTGACTGTGAGGAAGACAAAACCAGACTCTTTTCAGAGGTGCAATTTTAGAATGAGAGGTAATGAACACAAGTGACAGTGAAGGAACTTTCATCTAAGTAAAAGGCAGTTTTCACAGTAATATGGTAGAGTGACCATGGTTGCAGATATCTCAGGTTCTTCAGTAGTAATTCTTTTTAAACCATATGACCATGTGACTAGTCATTCCCCACTTATGTACATCACTAATGTATCTGATTATAAATGAAGAAAAGTGGATTATCACCCCAATATTATACCCACTCCCTGCTTAATGGAGTCAAGTCATTAAAAGTATAATAAATAACATATATCATAAATGCCTGAATATGTTTGTGAGCATAACTGTACAGAATGGGGGGGAAGGATCTCTCAATAATATGAAGGTCCATTAGACTGATCTTTCTGTAGTTTATTTAAAGCTCCCATACTCCAGTCTCTCTGTATTAGGCAGTGAAATCTTGACTATGCCATATGTACTGTTTAAATCTTTCTCGTATGTCAAAGAGCATCTTCAGACCTGATCTATAGCTTGCCTGTTCCACGGCACTTCAAATACTACACTAAAGTATGTTCTTTTTTGTTTTACAGAAACTGGGAAGAAGGGAAAGTTCTTATTTTTGATGACTCTTTCGAGCATGAAGTGTGGCAGGATGCTGAAAGCTATCGCCTGATATTCATTGTGGATGTGTGGCACCCTGAGTTAACAGCCCAACAGAGACGTACTCTTCCTGCCATTTAGGGGGTTTCTTCCGATGTGTGGAGCAGGGGAGTGTTAACTCATTTGGAGTATGGAAATAGGATTAATTTATCCAGCGTACAAAATACACAAGCATTTTAAGGGTAAGAAGAGATAAGAATGGCGTTCTACAATCAGAGTGGACTTGGTTTAAAAAAAAAGAAGCCATGTTTTGTTTCATACTGATACAGCACTGATGTGTATTGTTTTTCTGGCTGCAAGTCTGAAAACACAAGTCTTGTCAGCCAAAAAGCAATAGATCTGGATTTTCAAACTGAGGAATGTGCAGGTGTTTTTGCCATGCCTGTATTTTCTTTACAAAACCAGTCAGTCACCTGCCCAACTATGTTCTGGCACAAGATTTATGATTTTACATCTAGGGAATACTTCCTGGCCTTCTGTCTGGGAAGCAACATGTAAGATATTTGCAAATATGCACACAGTCGACTTTGAAAATCAGTATGCAGGTGTAGTGTTAGCTGCTTTAGGCATAGAACATGTCCCTATGTTATCACTGTAGATAATGTGAATGGATTATGTGTGTTTTGTATTTTTTCTACCTGAGTAACTGTATTTTTCTAGCTTAATTATGGACAAATCTTCTTAATTAACCACTATTTTTTAGAAAAGGTGATATATATACAAGTGTGTCTCTAGCTATCAGCAGAAGGAGAACACTGGTTATGAACAAATTTCATTTTTGCCAAGTGTGGCCTTCTTTTGCTTCCTGGAAATGTAAACAGAAACTTGCATAATGGCTGCCTAGTGAAGCTTCTGTTCTTCTAAAACAAAATAGTTCTCTTAGTTAGCAGGTGACCTTCAGTCTGATAATGTGATTTTGGAAAATGCTGAGCAAATCTGACATTTTTAGGCTCAGATCTTAAAGTACTTGGCAGGTTTTAGGATTATATGGTTAGCTGCTGTTTCTCCTATCATTACAAAAGCTTCTGGTGTGATATCCTTTTTCTACCCAGTGAGAGTCTGGGGCCCCTTCTTCCAGAGGCTCTTCCTTGGCTGCCCTTGGGTGTTCATTCAGCAGAAAAAAAAAATACATGAAGAATGTCTTGTGCTTTGGGCGGAAGGACAAGGTCCAACTTGGCTCCCTGCCAGAATGTAGAGCAGACAAAGAGTTTCAGGTTATTAATTCATATTAACTTCCACTGCCAGCATCCTACAGAGTGCTAGAATGATCCTCTAATTGACCTAATGGTGTTTTCCTTGTCTTGAAATGTGTGACATAATGCTGAAGTAGTCTGATCCCAGTACTGTTTACAGTATGTATTTGCCATACAGAATTTACTATATGGTAAAAATGCCTATTTTCAAGAAAGAAGACTAGTTAGATGTTTAAACAATTGGCAGATCTTTTGGGTCTGTACTGTTCAATGGGAGATGGAGTGTGCAGGACCCTCCACTCCTAACCTGTAAGAACACTAACAGGAGAGAGAGAGCAGAGATTATGCTGCTGTTTATGGCTGGCTATTACCCCCTCACCTGCAGCACCAGCTGGGTGTGGACAGGTGTGCTAGGATGCTCTGGGCATCATTACTGAGGGTTGTGAGTGGCAAACACTAAGCAAGGAGACACTGAGGTTGCTTGGTCTCTGCAGCTTTGACTTTGTTGTCCAAAATTCACGGAACAGTTTTTATTTGTGTAGTACTCAGTGGTTTATTACTGCAGAGTCTACATGATGGCACTGGAGTATCGTGACCTGAACGTCACATGTGCTGAAGGAAACTGCAGATAAGGGCTTTGCATTCCTATAAATTGAATGCTTTTCAGATTTTTCTATTTTACTAGGTAATTAAATTTTGTAATGCCATATAACACATGGTGACTGCACCATAAATTAGTGTAACCAGTTTCTGGAAGTGTGCACTTTAATTTCCTTTTTTGAATATTAAACTGATAAACCCTGTCTTATCAAGAGTCACTTTTAAACAGCTAAGATAATTAGGTTTTAACATGTTGTCCATATCAAAAATAATCATGAAACTATACACAATGTACAAGAAAGTAACAGTTCTCAGTTAATAATAATGAAAAACTGTGAAGATTTATAAGATTTTCACACTTTGGAAAACATAAAAATACTTTCGGAGAGCATTTGGAGAATCATGCAAAACTGGAAATAAGGTACTTCTTATTGTGGGGGGTAAAAGAGTAAAAATGTTTTTTAAATATCCTGTCAGCTGTCAAGTCAGAGCCTATATTTTATAGCTTTTTGAAGTGATCAAGCAGTACAAATTATAAGGTAATTCTCTAAGATAAAGACAGTGTCTGTAAAGAAAAAAACAAGAACATTTAAACAAAAATTGATGGTTTAGGAATATTTTTATTAATGTTGCATTTTAGTTTCTATAACTCAGAGTAAATGCTAAAGGAGTAGTTGAAGCTTTGGAGCTTTTTTTATGAAAATCCATACCGTCCTTCAGATTATTTCATTGTTCCTTTGAAGGCTCATACTTTATTTTGTCCAATGGCAATTAGCAAATAGATAAAGTTGGCAAATAGATAAAAGTAATCTCCCCAAGATGTGTGTGTGCCAGAGTAGCACTGTTTATGAGATTGCGTAGTGATACATTGGCCATTTAAAAATCTTAAGTGCCTCAAATAAGACAAGGTGTTCCTGCAACACTGAAGGGAATCTGTTCTATGCCCACCTGTCAGGGAGCAGAGAGTGGATAATTTCGTTAGGTACAGTTACTGGATTAGCTCTATACATGGGGAGGATACATAGAGCAGACTGCAGAAATTATGCGGTGAATTATTGGCATGTTGTTTTAGGTGTTCCTGTTTGCCAAGTGGTATTCTGTCTAGAAGAAGCTTTTCAACATTGGAAATGCCAAGAGAAGAAGTGAATGGATGTGTTTTTTTCCATGAAAATCCATTGCAATTTGCTTTTTTTTTTTTTTTCCCTAAAAAACCCTTGCAATTTTGTTTTTTTTTTTTTTTTTTTGTTAGATTTATTTACAGAAGGAAATGGCAGACAAGGGCAATATAGTTTGTAACACAAGTATATGTATGTACTCATCACAATGTTAAGAGGTAGGTTCCACCCTACCTGTTGTTACCTTGCTTGCACAGAATCTGTAAGAGCCTACGGTTAAATGCAAGCTACATACAGTTATATACAAGGCATCATATGTATTTATTCATATCACAGTTAAAGAAAGTAAATAATTTATCCTTTGCAAGGTTTGATCCTCAAGATTTCAGTGGTATTTGCACTTCTTGGGCAGGACAAGACCCACTTTAATGAACAGTGATTGTAAAAGATCATCACAAAGATTCAATGGCAGTGGGGGTAAGTGTATCAACAGAGAAAAATAACAAACCAAAGTATTTCTTCCTCATTGCTGCAGTATAATAGCAAATGTCTGTCTTTTTTTGTCTCTTTGGGTTTTTACTTTCTGCTTTAAGCACATTCTCTTTGACAAATCCAAATTCCTTTTAGTCTCTGTGAGCCCAGGGAAGAGAAAGGAGCTGTTACCAGGACTTGGCATTCTTGTTTCCTGTAATAGGTAGCAGTGATGTCGGGTGAGGGGGAATGGAAGAAACCCCGAAGATAAATGGGCTCAGTCATCTTATTTTTTTAATGTTTCTGCAAGCTTCTGCTTCTTTTTCTGACTCCTGTGTTGCCTTGCTGGGACCATCCACTGCCTTAAAGACTGGCTCTCTATCATGGAGGCCAGGCTACATATCAATGACATGTTGCCACAGTAAGAGGTTAGTCTGAGCAAGGTTATTCTGTGCAAAAACTAGTGGGTAAATCCCAGGTATGTTGATAGGATCTGGCAGGATGCCTTTCTGCCCTGTGCAGGCATAAAATGTTGTTGTAAAGGCAGTATTTTGTTAGTCCATCTGTTAGGGCTGCCCATGTCCACTTGAACTCTATCATCGCTTCAGCCTCACACTTGAGAATTCAGTGGGTGATCCAGTGCACATTAGAAACCCTTGTGCCCATTATCATCTCATTTTGTATGTATGGTTTACACTGCTACCTTTGATATATTGTTGCCAACTGCTTGTTCTAGTAAATTGTCAATGTATGGCAATTTAATTGAAGATTTAAAGTGTGTACAGTGATTGTAACTGTTTTAGGAAATAAAGTCACTGCACATGCAATTTGATAACGCTTGTTCTTTTATTTCTTTAATCCAGTTTCCATTTCAATGAAGGGATGGTACTCTCTTTGCAGCTAGAGCAAACAGATATAACAAACTGATCTTTGGCATTTCAGTTCTTCTGTTCTTCAGCGTTTCCTTCTAGCAGAAACTTGTACTGAACAATTAATTCTAAGTTTTCCTTTTTCATTTTAACCATGGCCTGCATCTGCAATCAGCATACCTTTCTGGCTACACTTCTCCCTAACTGCAGGAAGGAAGAGGGTAAATAGCTCTGCAGAGCTTTCATTTGCTGTTGTGACCTAAATGAAACAATCTAGATTGAACCATTAATCGCTGCTGAATTTGTCCAGCATGTCTTCCTGGAACCACCCCCTTCACACGTGCGCGCATATGCGCACGCATGTCTTATGGGCTCCTGTGTTGCTTGTGGAAATTTTAATCACTATTAAAATCAAATAATTTCATTTCAAACTGTGTGTGTGTGCTGGTCACACAGCTCGTTCCACTTAGCTGACAGTTTTAGAAGGGCTTCAAAAGAACCATTTTTGCTAGATACTGAAATGTGACCCCTGTATAAGTTGCATGGATGAGGCAGTCACAAAGTGTCATGTTGAATGGCATTATGCTGGCACTGGGGTTCTTTTTTAAATGCAAAATCCTTCTGTAAAACTCAAGTACTCTGTAGATGCTGATGATTCTGCCCTCTAACCCAGATTGCACTTGCTGTGAAGTGCTGTGTAAAGTTTAAATCTGAGATGTTTTTCTTTAAAACTCCACAACCTTCACTGCTATAAAATTAACATCCTTGATGGAGTCTTCAAGAACACTATTAAGAAACCCTGGTTTCTTTTAAACAGAGAATGCAATACTACCATTTCCAATATTTTAATGTCACAAGTCAAAGAGAGAAAAAAAATCCAATTCTTTGTATATGGCCAGAGTGCAGGTTCAGTAGAAGTTTGGGTTCTTCAGCACGGGCCGCACAGAGAGATGGCTGGTGGCAGTTGTTACTTGGTCAGGAAACACGAAGGACTTGTTATCAAGCGGAACGCGTGTGGGCGTGCGTGTGTCTGTGTGTGGTGTGCTCTGTGGGGTTCTGCTATGGTGGAGGTCTGTTCATGGATCTCTGCTGGGCACGTGAGAGCTCAGTCCAGAGCCAGCAGGGGCTGGGTGTTCTCACTTTCCCCCTGGTCTTCGTGTTTCAGCGTGCCAGCTTCCACCACGGACTGGGACCTGGATGCAGAAAAACACACATGCTAGCAATGACTGCTGCAGAAGCACTCACCTCCCTGCGGTCCCCATGCTTCTTTTTTTATGATCTTTGCTTTAGTCCATTTTCATCTTGATAGCTTTTTAATTATTTTCTGTGGAAAGCGTAAGGAATTTGGGAAACACTCTTTCAAATACAAGCATGGAAGGGAGTTGTTGAAGATCTCAAATGCTTTCAAAATATTTAGTCCCTACCTACTATCCCTAGTGCTGAACGTGCTCAGCAACTTAAAGACCTGGGCCTGCAATACCGTAACTTCTGTTGGTGCTCAATGTCTTCCTAGGCAAAGCTACATGTACAGCTGCTCACTGGAAGGGAAAGTCATTTGCACGGGCGCTTGCAGGAGTGAGTCACAGCTTGTGCTTGCTGCAAATCTTGAGAAATGCAAGTAAATCACATTTTCCTGATGTAGGGCTTTACAGGGCAGAGCTTCCATTAGGTACCCCAAGACCAATAAAGAAGACAGAGTTAATATGACAGTGAGGGAGCTTCTGGTGTGCCCAGTCCTGCAGTTTTTCTCCCTGTCTACACCCTTGAAGGATAACTTTATTCAGGGTTAGTGCATTTTAAATTCGTTCCTGTCTTCAAGCATAGATTACCCTAACATGGAAAAAATGAGTAAACACTAGAGAAAGGAGAGCATCATGATTTCTTGCACTAACAAAAGCTGAATGGGCTCAGAATTGTGGGAAAATTCAAGACTATTTCATTTTCTGAGGTCTGTGTACTGTAATGTTTGCTTGCTGAGCTGTGGAAGGAGGATCTGATTAATTTATTGTTACAGAGATTTGTTATCCTCCATTTTGTCTGTTTGGGGCTAGGAGTTTCCTCCCAGTTTGGAGGAGACAATGAGCTTCAGAGCAAGATCACTGAGTGAATCTGTTACCTTTAGAAAGGGAAATTTCTCATAACGGGGGATAGAGTCATCCAGACCAGGCATTCACATAATGCATAGTATTGTTATAAAGAGCCACTTTTCTCATGGATAGCTTTTAGAATTAGGAGTAGCTCTCATTCCATACATGATCCATTTGTAGTTCCCAATTGTTCATTTATGCTTCAGCTATTTTGTGAGATTAGATGTCACCTCTCTTTTGATAAGAATCCTTAATAAATTGCATCCTTTGGTACTGCAGGACTGAATAACGTGACTGTGAATAACTTGTATGATAATTATTCCTATTCTTATGCCTGGAGCTTTCATTAAAGCATAATAAAAATTTTCATTTTAGAAAATTCTCCAAAGAAAGATAACAAAACCTGGATTCTCTATGGGAAGACTTTATGACATAATTTTTAAAGAAATTATGTTTACCCAAATGTTTTCACTTCATAGTTTTTAGAGATATGTGACATGAATAGTGATTTATGGTTGCATTTTAATATAAAAAAGCAACTGATTTGGGAGATTATGCTAAATGGCAATTTACATATTTCTAGTATGAGGCAGCAAAAAATAATGATGTGGCTTTCAAACTATTACAGAATTGAAATCACAGCGTCACCAGGTTTTTGTTTTCTTTTTGACTACTAGATTAAATTATTATTAAATAGTACCTGATTAATACTCCTCACCTGTGCATTGTTTCTGTCTGACCCACTGCCCTTCAATGGATATAAAAAGTTGTGTATCCTTTGCAGCATTTCCTAACACAGAGCTGGAAGTTTCTGCTCTAAGTCAACCATGAAAAATTTGAATTTTTTTCCTTTTGTGATCATTACTGATCATCTCCGCTCTCATCTCATTACATACTCAAAAATTCTTGCATTCTGTAACAGCAAGATACCAGGTTCTCCACCATACTGGTGCTTGGATGCACAACACCTTGGGAGCAGCATAATCCCAAATTCTGTGTGCAGGTCATATGCTGCTTCTTTTTACACAAAAACAAAACATCCAGAGCACTGAGTAAATGTGTCGTAACCTACCCGACCTCCAAATTCCAAAAGCCAAATTATTCAAATGCTATTCCCAGCCCTTCTGAATAATGTGGAGAGGGATCCAACTGAGCTCTGCAGCAACAATTTCTTTTCTGTTTCTGCTAAAAGCTGCTTAGATTACTATCCTAAAATAAGCAAATGTGATATCTACCTGTAGGGCACAACCATGGTTTGAACAATCATTGCTATTTTCTGAGACACCACAAAAAAAGGATTTGTGTTTGGATTTCCATTTTCCAAATACATCAAGGGTTTCTTTACTGGAAAGTGTTTCCAGTTTTGTTTTTGCCTTACTTTTTATGTAGAAAATAGAAAAATCAGTCAATTCTGAAAAAGATTCCAAAATACTTTTTTTCATATTTTTCACTTATGGTAAATATTAAAAATGTAGATGGAAAGGATTTTGACAATATGAATCAATGCAGCTCACAATCTAATGTAATAACTTAGCATGAGGTATATATTTCACTAGCCTAAAACATCCTGAATGCATTCTATAGCTATACTTTAGTTAATGACAGAGAAAAGATGATTTGCAGTAGGCCACTGTTGCAGAAAGCACTTTCAGCAGACCAGTAACTGTAGAATCACAGAATATGCTGAGTTGGAAGGGACCCATCAGGATCATCGAGTCCAACTTCTGACCCTGCGCAGACAGCCAGGAGTCACACCGTGTCCCTGAGAGCATTGTCCAGATGCGCCTTGAACTCTGTCAGGCTTGAGGCTGTGACCACTGCCCTGGGGAGCCTGTTCCAGCGCCCAGTCACCCTCTGGGTGAAAAATCTTTTCCTGATATCCAAAACAAACCTCTCCTGTCTAGCTTCATGTCATTTCTTCAGGTCCTGCCACTGGTTAGGAGAATGAAGATATTGGTACCTGCCCTTCCACTTCCCCCTCATCAGGATGCTGAAGACCACAATGAGGTCTCCCCATCTCCTGCAGGCTGAAAAACCAAGTGACCTCAGCCGGTCCTCATGTGGCTTCCTCTCCTGTCCCCTCACCATCCTCATTCCTCCTTTGGACACTCATTAATAGCTTAATATCTTTATATTGTGGCACCCAAAACTCCCCCCAGCACTGGAGGTGAGGCTGCCCTGGTGCAGAGCAGAGCAGAACAATCCCCTCCCTTACCCAGCTGGTGATGTTGTGCCTGATGCACCCCAGGACAGGGTTGACCTTTCTGGCTGCCAGAGCACTGCTGATTCATGTTCAAATTGCCATTGACCAGGACCCCCGGGTGCCTTTCCACAGCACTTGTCTGCAAGCCCTTGTTCCCCAAACTATTCACACAACCAGAGTCACCCCATGCCAGGTGCAGAATCCGTATTAAACTCCATATGTTTACTCCCTACCTTCAAGGGAGTCAAAAGCTCCTCCCATTTATTGTTGTCAGTATTCCTTCAAGTCCTGCATCCACATCATTAATGAAGCTGTTGAAGAGCGTAAGGCTGAGGATGGAGCCCTGCAGAACTCCACTCATGACAGGTTGCCAGTCTGATATCCCTCCATTCACTGTAACCCTTTGTGCCTGAGCTGTAAGCCGGTTCCTCACCCATCACCTGGTGTGTTTATCCAGCTGAGTGTTGCATATTTAGCCAAGAAGGATACTGTGATAGCATCAAAAGCTTTGCTGAATTACATAAAGATTTAATTAACAGGCTTTCCTAGGTCAGCTAGGTGAGTTGCTCCATGATAGAAGGAAATCTGGTTTGACAAGCAAGACTTTCCTCATCACCATGCTGAATGTGACCAATGACTGCATTATCCTACAGGTGTTTTTCAGTACCTCCCAGAATATTTTTTTCCATGATTCTACTGGGCACTGAAGGGAGACTAACAGGCCTGTAGTTTCCAGGGTCCTCCTTCTTGCCCTCCTTGAAAATTGGGACATTTGCCAGCTTTCAGTCAGCTGGGACTTCTCCAGATCACCAAGACCACACAAAAATCATCTAGAGAGGCATTGCAGTAACATCAGATAACTCTTTGAGGATTCTCAGATAATCCCATCAGGCCCCATAGATTAGCAGGGATTCAGCTGGAGCAGCAGATCCTGCACCAGGTCAGGGTCACCTGGGAGTTGATCATTCTCACAGTCATGGTCCTTCAGCTCTGGGCACTGAGATCCCCTGTATTTTTGGGGGGTAGAAATTAATATAAGGCAAATACTATTTGAAAGAAGCATCCTATGTGTTGGTTTCATCTGGCTTTTGTGTATCTAGCACACATTTAGTTCAAGGAAAGCAGTCACATTCTAGGTATGTGCAAGTTTACAACTATTTAGGGGGATTTGTATGCTGGCTCTAGCACTGAGCCTAGGACTAAGACTAATTCTTATTTTAAAAGTACTGCTACCTGTTTTAGCTGTGTTAACGTCTTATTCAGAGGACTTCACAATCACATTTCAAATTTTTAAGACAACCTGCTCATGGTTTTTGAAAAGGTGTGTGTATATGTGATTGCATCTTAACCTCCTATTGAAAAATAAATTGCAGCAAGACAACAAAGTATCTTTGCCCTGACTAATCTTAGTAAATTGCAACCATCTTTGCATTCAAAGCACCCTCTTGCACAACAATTTAAGCCATTTTGATTTAAAATGGTAAATGGGCAGTACAAAACTTCCCTTGTCTGGCAAGCAGGGTTTAAGCTTTGGCCCTGTCAATGCAGTGGATACTGTTCTGGTGGTATGCCATGGCCAGCAGAAGTTGTTCATGGCACCAGACAAAAGCATTTCTGTTTTGCTGTCTTTCTATATCAATATGTTCAGGTATTTACCTGATGGGGTGGAGTAGCAGAACACAAAAGAATCATCTCGGTGATACTAGGTGACAGAAGAGGCAACAGACATAGATGGAAATACAGGAACTTCCTTTTTTTTTTTTTCACTGGAGAATGTTTAAACACTGAAACAAATTGCTCAGAGAGATTGCAGAGTCTTTGTGCTTAGAGATATTCAAAATCCAGACAGACAAAATCCTGGACAACCTGCTCTAACTGACCTTACACTGAGCAGGGGATTGGATAGAAGATCTCCAGAGGTTTCTTCTTCAACCTTTTTGTGATTCTCTGCCCACAGAAATACCAACTTTTCTTAATCATCCCAATTCATCTTTCTTTATCCTGACAGGGCAACTATTTTCTTTACAAGTCAATTATGTCTTTGGGGCATCAGCCTTTACAGGGTGGATGACATTCAGCTGCTAAACATAGATATCTACGGCCATTTAAGGCACCGTAGGGTATCCAAAACAACTGATTAGATAACTGAAGGTTATGGCTCTCAGTTTTATAAAAGACTTGTAGAGGACTCATGTCCTTCTGGGGTAACAGACGGAGGCCAGGAGGCCATCATACTGCCTAAAACCATTTAATTATACTTTGCTACTTTGTAATGTTCAAGAAATGTCCAAATCATTTTGACCTGAGCTACATATGAACTAATCATTTAAATAGGAAAAAAAATTGCATTGGCCTTCTCCTGTCAATACATTTTAGTCATTTGTGTTTTGATTCATCTCATCTATGGTCACTCTGTGCTATAAATGGCAGAGAAATAAACATTCTTGGGGTGCTGCTATTCATCTGACTTGTTCTAAACATATGGTATAAACATTTGATTCATGAGTTACCTACATTCACGTCCCTGCTCTAATGAGTTCTCATCTGCTAAAACCAGGGAGAACAGATTTCATGACTTATGAGGAAATGTTTCCTATATGTCATCGCCACAACTGCCTCACACCTTCAATGTTCACCTTCACCATATTACCTTCAGTACTCACCAGAAACGTGACACTTGTCCTGTGTATTCCGCAACTCTGGAATTATAAATGAGTATATTGAATCCAAAACTTTCTGGTTTCCTTCCTTTCTCAGCTAAAAATTCTAAGTAACCAGTTTGAGAGATACTTGGCCGTGGAGGATCTGGTTGACTTAAGTTTTAACACAAGCTGACAATTGTTTGTATCACACAGATAGGGTCACTGCCCTCAGCTGGCAGACACTGTGCCTTGTCTTTCTTTAACATGATCCCTGTGGGAGACTTCGCTCCTGTAAGGGTACATGATCACAGTGGACTAGGAGCTAAATCTGAAGTAATTAAAAGACAAGTCAATGCCCACAGACTTTACTAACCTAGATTCCAAGGCTAGGTAACCTTGCTTAGGAGAACAAAATGAAAATAGAAAGAGAAATGAATTCTCAGTCTCATTTCTGTACCCTAGGTACCATTTGAGTGTGGTCCATTTAAAACGTCAATCAACCCCCCATGGTTGTTTTACTGTTCAGCAAGAATATTTGGAAGTCTGGAAAATCAACAATACCCAGCTGTTTCTCCAGCAGGCTGGCCATATATTTCAAATGACAGCACTGCATAGGTATGTACATCGGTGTCTGAGAACAGATGGCTTTATGTGTGTGGCCACTTTTATGCAACTCTCTCCAATTCAGTCAAAAACCATGTAAGAAGACTGGATGAAGACCTCCTAGCTGTGCTCTTTTCAGAAGGCTCTTCTCAAAGTTTAGCTGCAGTCAATCAGCTCACAGGAACTAATATTTGTTTGGTATCAGTTTTGTTTCTTATTAAAAATACAGTACAAAATCCTGGGCTGAACTAACAGTAAGTGCCAGTGTATCACAGCATGTTTGTCTTAAGAGACATCTTCTAATTCTCTGATCCCTCATTTTATGGTGTTCTTCACAGGAATGCTGATGTGCTGCAACCCACAGGAGTGAGGATGCCTCTGTGCTGGGCTTTCATTCAGAGCGTTTGTGAAGGAAAGAGGAGGGTGGAATGTTTTCTTCCTTAAATTTAGGAGGCTTCAAGCTCTCAGAGTGACACACTGCAGATCACTTAGCGACTCTGTTTTCTACCTCTCGCCACCCAGCTTCTCATTTCCCTTAAATTCCATTCAGATTTCACCAATACCTTAGGGCTGTTCATCTCCCAGTTATTCAACCCCTTTACGGAACATTATAAGTATTTTTTTAAATCACACTCGTGAATGTTTGTGCTGACAAGTTTGGAGGGACATTTCTTTCTCTGCCTTTCTCCCTCCATGTAGAGGGGGTTGCAGCACCTCAGAGTGTGCTCTGCAACACACCTTACTCAAGTGTATGGCTTCACCGGCTGAGAAAAACAAGGTTTACTCTCCTTGGTATCACAGAAATGGTGCAGATGCACAAGTGTGAAGCAGCTGTGGCAAAGAGTACCCTTTTGTTATTGAAAGTGCTTGGAAAGGAAATGCTCCTCAGGTGATGTGGGCAGATGAAGCAAGCCCTGCTCTGCAGTGCACAACCCCAGTGTAGCAGCCAGGCCATGTGGTTCTCTGCCCAGGCTCACAAGCCTTGCTCAAATCTCTTGCCAATGCAGTTTTACAGCTTCTACTCTGGTGTTGGCTCACAGCTCGGCATTGACACAGCAGAGTATTATGCCACAGAGACCTGCCCAGAGGGGCAGCTTTGGTACACCAACTGCAGCCCTGCAAAGAGATGCAGCAGCACCAATGTCTAGGGGCCCAGGTGGGCTGGGAATGGTCCACTGGTGTGATGGGTCAGTGGATGGAGCAAGAGCAATTTGAAAACTCTGGCATAATCTCGCTGCCAAGGCTCAGCCCTCAGGTCAGTAGTGCCAAGCTGCTGCACTTCCCAAGTGGAAGCTGACTTTGTGGCCACTGTGGCAGCAGTGACCATCTTTTTCTCTGATGGTGAGTACACCCTAGTGAGAGGTCTCGGAGTAGTGCTGCAGAGTGAACCCCAGCACAAAACCCCTCATCCTCCCTGTGCCCAACAGTTCTCACTGTGTCCCTTTGCTTCTGAGGCCTGGCCACAGCAGCTTCTGTGCACCACAAACCCTGAGCACAGCTCACTGCAGGATATCCACGCACAGGGATAGGGATGACACTGCACCACATTTGACTCTAGCCATGGCCTGGCTGTCTGAGCACCCAGTCCTGTCCCATCCCTTAGCCCACACTACTCTCCAATGATGTAGTTTGCATTCTTTGGCACTTGCTGTAAAAATAGGTTTCTGATGGGATATGACAAGTTCTCAGCTTATTGCAGACACTCTGAATTGTATAAACATACAGAAATGCTTAAGTATGTGACACAGCACATATAGTCTCATGCCTTCAGGCCACCGAGACCCAGATAGCATATGCAGGGAACCAGAGCATGTGCAGGGCAAATGCAGTCAGACTCCTCTGGCAGGGCCTGTCCCTGAGAAATGCAGACAGGAGTTGGTCTGTGCCATCAGCCTTGGAATTGGGGTGCACATCTCAGTCCTTTTTCATCAGTGTGGATTTGCCTGATATCTCCTGCTCCTAAGTGTTCTGACCTTCTCTGTCAAGATCTTGCCTCAGTCCAGGGCAGGAGAAAGGCATGGACGGGATCTTTTCCTGTCCATTTCCTTTCTCTGCTATAAACTGAGTTTTCCACATACTTTTTTCTTGTAGAAGGAATAGGAGCACCTGCTTCAGATAGGAGTTCCTGGAAGACCCTTAGTCCTTTGGAATCCAATATGTCACCTATCACGTGGTAAGCCTAGTCATAAGATCAAACAAAGACAACACTGCAGCAGCAAATACCTATTTACATCAGATTCAGCAGACATATTATGAAATGTGCAGAATTTGATATCTAAGAGAAGAATTTCAGGCCAGGTAATGATAAAAAATTCTTCTCACACTTTAATATTCACACATGAGCACACATGCACTTGTCATGTTTTTCACTCATGTTTTTCCTGGTTATCCCCATTTCCTTGCCCACCAAGCTCTCTGTCTAGCTGTCTTGGGTAGCAATGCAAGATGTAACTAAAAGTATGTATTCTATTACTATCTGTTGAAACCGGTTGGGGAAGTGTTTTTTTCTCTTCTATGACCCATTCCTCATGACTCCAGGGGGAGGGGGCATGTGTCTTCTGTTAATGGGCCAGCTGGGCAAAAAAACAGGTAGGGCAGTGTTCTTTATCCCTTCCACAACCCATCCTCCCTCCAGGTACATATCTTCTGTTAATGGGCCATTGAGTCTCACTGCATGACTGATAAATTTGCATCATCCCATTGTGAGATGCTCCACACAGCAGGAGGAGCCAAGCATTCCTACCTGGATAAAACCTGAGATTCAGAACACCAGGACAGCCTGTTTCCACTGGATTCCCAGAGGAGGACTGGACCCATCTCATCACTACTGGACCTTCAGAAGTAAACTACACTCTTCTACTGGATCATCTCTGCTCCAAAAGTACCTCATCTGTCACTCCAGGAGGACTTAATTGGACTGCTACCAGCACCCTGACCAACAGAGTGTCAGGTTGTATTCTGACTCTGTCAGTGTTTTCTCTTTTTTTTTGTTTTGATTGTTTTTTTGTGGTACTACATTTTGATTTTTTAATATTCCTAGTAAAGAACTGTTATTCCTATTCTCATATCTTTGCCTGAATGACCCTTAATTTCAAAACTATAATAATTCAGAGGGAGGAGGTTTACATTCTCCATTCCAAGGCAAGCTCTGGCTTTCCCTGGCAGACACCTGTCTTTCTAAACCAAGACACTAGCCCAACTGCTTCCTTTTTCAGACAATCCAGTCCTTTACTTTTGCCTCATCTTTCAGTCTGCCTTTTTAGCGCCCATTCCAGTGACTCCAGTTCTCAACATCTCAACCCAATCTGCCACTGAGTCATAGTCTCTTCACTGCTGTGTGGCAACAGGGAGGGCAGAGCACTAAGAGCAAAGGGGATCAGTCTTTCTACTTCCCCATCATACATCAAAAGTTTCCTGTCCTTCAGAAGAACAGCACTACAGCATGAAAGCAACCCTGCAGATGCACTATTTGGAGTGGAAAGTCAAGCACCACCACAGCATGAAAAGCCAAAATGTAGGTTGTGGGCACAGCAGTCACTTCATCAGGTGTGTGTGGGTGTTGAGACCCGTGCATTCCTCCTTGGCCTCAGAAGCACACTCTGTTAGTTTGCAGAAGGCTCTTTCCTCCCTCAGTGCTCAGCATACCCAATGCTGTGCTAGTAAGTGGCTTTTTATACTGCTTTCTTGTGGTGATTCAGCATGTGGCTCTGTGACATGCTGCATATTAGTCCAAGCCTGCTCTGAAGATAGCCTTTTTTAATTCCCTACTGAGCTCTTCTGCCGAATTTATCAATGCAGTACTTGTGTGCCTCTTAAATGCTAATTCATTTACTGCCATGGCATGCCTGTGAGAGTCCATTTTCTTTTAATTTTCTTTTTGCCTGCGGAGAGCTGGAACATAGTGAAA
Organism: Donacobius atricapilla; assembly: GCA_013397315.1. NCBI lineage: Eukaryota > Metazoa > Chordata > Aves > Passeriformes > Mimidae > Donacobius > Donacobius atricapilla. The sequence continues at coordinate 987,175 of WBMY01005720.1, forward strand.
TTAGGGTACAAGTATTCCTCTAATGGGGTGCCCAGCGCTGAGGGCCTGATTTTGCAGCCCTCAGCCTCAAGTGGCAGCTTGTGTGTTCAAAGCACATTTCCCACGGATTTCTGTTGCAGGCAAGTGCTGAGTATTTCTAGAAATTAGAGCCCAAAGTCTATAGCTTGACAGGTTGAAAATAGGCAATGTGCAATCTCACCATCTGTGTGAAGTTCGGCTTAAGCTACTTGCCAGGCTGACCCCGGGGCTCAGGGGGAGAGCAGGATCTGCTTCTCAAGGGTTGCACCCAACAGACTGAACCTGGTCTCCATCAGCCATTTGCTTGCCCACCACGTGTGTGCCCTAGCCCATCTGCTTCCAGTCCCATCTGCCTACCTCACCTTTCAGTCTGCCTTGTGGCTCCCATCCCAGTGACCCAAGTTTCCAGTACCCCAGATGGGTTCACCACTAAATCCTCTTCTCTCCAATTCTCCTGCCAACAGCAGGGAGGATGAAGCCCTGAGAGCATAAGTTGTCAGTCTTCCAAACCCTGTCTCCACGTCTTGCCATAGATTGGCCTAGTGCAGGGACAATTGTGATCACAAGTCAAAGTTGTAATTACTAAAACCCTCTACTCCCCATGGCCTAGGCAGGAGATGCACACTGTGGGCATTGAACCATCAACCCAATCTGAACAAGTTTATTTATGTAGGGAGGGCAAGCTAAAGCATGAGGCAATCTGTGGGGCCATTAAATGCTAAAATTAAATGTTTCTACAGGGTATGTGTGAATTGTCCTTTCAAAGGCTTTTAATTCAGCCAGATGTAGGTGGATTTTTCACAAGACAGCAAAAGACATAAGCAGTGTAAAACCATTTGTTTTATTAAGTGTCATGTCCCTAATCTAAACTACTAAACTTCTGGCAAATTTATAGCCAGTTGAAGACATAATTTACAACACAATGTTTTAGGCAGCCTGAACAGCACTGGTTATGCCATTCCCACCTGTGTTTGTGCACCCATGCACTGGAACTGAGCGCTGCAAACATGAAACCCACACTGTCAATGCCCCCAGACAGCAAGTGATTTCCTCCTTGCCCGAGGGCATCCTCAACACCAAGCTACCCACCCCTCCCTTCCTTGGTTCAGCTGTGGCTTTTGCAACTCACTTGGCTTCTCTCACTAGGGGTTCGTGAGGATATTCTGTGATATGTCCCCTATGGCCTCCACAGGACCTGCTAATGTGCCAGATCCACCATCCGTTTCTTTCTGATGTGTTTGCTGGATTCTATTTAAAAGTTATAATACTGTTTAACAGCTAACACTCTACATTACTAGATAATGAATACATTGCATGATATGCATGTCCCTGGGATGCCTGCTTTACTACTAGTATGTGTCTCATTCATCATCTGTGTATGGTGTGGAAGCATATCTGCAGAAACATTCAGAAATTCTCCTTTGTTTGAAATAATTTATAATAAAATAGTGAATGTAAGCCTTGCGTTGTAGGTTTTGTGTATTATAGAGCTATTTTATCACAAGTTTTTCCCTTTTCCCCTAACACAAGTAGAAATGCACCCCAGCTACCAGCAGAGCAAACCAGGTGCTATCCATGGGCAGTGGGAAGTGTTCACACATTTTCATACTGTTTTTTATTTGCTGGTATTTTACTACTTCTGCAGTAAATTGGTGCTGACTGTGAACCAGCATAAAACATGACCCATGAAAGCAGAAACATATGGTGAAGGAACATTAAGGTCACACTAAGGATAACAACTAGAAAGGTCTGCCTTGCACAGCCCAGCTGGGCATATGGAGAAACAAGTCTGAATAAATAAAAACCTTACATAAGTCACCCCCATGAACGGCCCCTTTTGATTTTAAAACTGTTCCAGTCCGCATTAGTGTGGACCAGTTGTAATACCCTTCTTTCTGGAAGCAAGATCCCATTTCTAAGAAACAGCAATTAGTTTCAGCAGTGAGTTCATTTGAATATCAGGGCTTTTGAAAACACATCAGGAAGCAATAATGGCTAAACCCTCATCTGTACTTTAAAATCCTTTCACTCTAATCTGGGACATAAAAATCCACATGCTCTAACTCAACATTATGGGGCAATGGGGACATGCATTCCACCAGGATTCTTCCAAGGCATTTTCAAAATGCATAATATGGGGGCTTTTGATGAACCACTAGTCAGGACATTGAGTCTTTGGGTGCTCAAGTCCTTTGGGAATTAGCCTCAAGTTGTGCCAAGAGAGGTTTAAATTAGATAGTAGGAAAAAAAAAATCTTTACTGAAGGGGTTGTAAGCATTGGAACAGGCTTCTCAGGGAAGTGGTGGAGACACCATTCCCTGGAGGTACTTAAAAGTTGTGTAGATGCGGTGCTTAGGCTCAAGTGGTGGACATGGGTTAACGCTGGACTTGATGATCCTAAAGTTCTTTTCCAGCTGAAATTATTCTACAGTTCTATGATTCTTTAGGTTCTTATTTTACAGCAGAAAGACATAATGGTGTCTTAATGCACAGATTGTACATGTTCATAATTAGCATGCTTGGCCCTATTTCAAAATTTTACCCTGACTCTGAATTTACGGTCTCCAATAAGCTTGACTTGGTGCTAGTAAATGCTTTTGCAACCCATGTTATCCTAAGAATAATTTTCAACTCCAAATTTGAATAAAGTTATCATTAATGAAATTTTGATTAAATAAACTTGACTAGACAACCCAAGTTGTTTAGACAGAGTCTATATGTAAGTAAAATTTTCTTTGCGAGGCAATTTTAAATTGCAGTAAGTTTTCAAACCTGTTTGCACTGGCAGCAGTTTAAAAGCTAGTGCTCTTTTGATGGCTGGGAGGGCAGAGCAGGAGCATTCAGCTCCCAGACTGTGCTTGGTGCCCGTGCAGGGAAGTGACCCAGATGCAGCTGAAGAAGGGCAGTTCTTGTAAAGAAAAGTGAGTCACAGAGAGGGAACATGATGGTGCAGCTTACTTGTTGCTGCTGGACCCGAGTGTAAGAGCAAGGGTGACACTGGAGAATAAAGGAAACTTCAAAGAGTGGAGCTCTTTCACATCTTCCCCAGTCACTGAATCCATCCCTTCACCTGGGGATGTTCACACACTGCTTTTAGGTACCCAAATAACTACAAACGTGGATCTCCTACTGTTAGGAGAATGGGGCTAAAAATTGTGCCCTATTGGCACAGTGATATGCTGAGAGCAGTCTCTGACTCTTTTAACTGCTAGGCTTAACTATTCACCATAACTATTCGTTAAACTGCACACCCAGATAAAACTTCCAGCTGTTCCTAAAAACAACACCTCATCAACAAAAGCCAGCATGAATGCCTCAAGCAAATGTTTTGCTTTAGTGTGAGCTCCCTGTTGACTAAAGGCCCCTTTCTGACCATCTGAGATCACAGAAGACTTGGCCATAGCTGAAAGGGAGGTGATATTCTTCCCTGTGATCCAATTTTTTGCACCATTTACCTTGCTCTTAAATCCCAAAGCTCTTAAGTGACAGGATTCCTGGATGGATGCAGACCCTTCAGAAGAGATGGCCCAAGATAAGGGAAGGGTCTATTGCCATTGCTGCTCCCAGGACTGTCTAATGGATGCAGCCAGGCTCTCAGGTTAAACTAAGTTTGCCATATTAATGCTGGTTTGCATGTTTACTACCGTGCCCATTTCAGACTTCACTGAGCTAAATCTTAATAATGGGTTTTTATTATTGTTGCTTCCCCCTCCCCTCCCCCCTCAGTCATTAGGACTCATTACGTGGAGTCATCAGCTGTTTTGCATTGTATCCCATCTGTGCATACAGTACTTGGAATCCTAGATAATGCTGCAAATGGGAGTGCCATTTCCACTATTTTGGTTTTGCTCCAGTGGGACTTCATGTGGCCACTGGTGGAAAAATTGCAGTGGTTTTGATTAAAGATTTTCCATATTATAGACACTTGTCAAATATCACAATTTTCAAGATCATGTCACTGACTAGAGTCAGTGGCAGTCTTTCTCTAACAGGATTTTCAATCCTTTCCCCATCTACAACACCTTCATTCTCTGAAGTCAATAAAGACTCTTTCTTGAGAACAAATCTTGTGCCAGTTCAAGTCACAAGGAAAACCACTCCTGTCTGTGACTGGGAAGAAAATAATGTTCTGGTTCCATTGCTGTTAAATGGAGCAGAAATTGGAATCTAATGAGACTTTGCTATGCAAGTTTAATCTCCTGTAGCCCCTCCACATTAGTCTTTCACTCCTGTATCAGCTACACTGTCGTACTGGCACATTGTTTCTGGCCTCTGATGACTAGCAAAGCAACTCTGATTTGCAGCCAAGGTGTATCTTGATCAGCTTATACCCCTTTGCCTAAATTGTCCTTTTTCTCAAATACTTGTTCTCTCTCCCCAGATCTTATTCCCTTCAAATCCATTTCAACCTTCACACTCTTAAAGCTAAACAAACTTCTATAGCTTCTTGCCAGAAAAATATGCTCTCTGCTTTCCTCATCCTCCCCACAATTCTCAGGTGAACTTGTTTCAATTTACATGCACCTGCTGTGGCAACACAAGCCAAAGCACTGCTGTCAGTCCTAAAGCCAACCTATAGGCAGGTACCTCCTCCAACTTCAGCCCCTCTCACTGCTGCTCGGTGCCACATTATTTTCCTGGTTTGAATTTTGACATTTATTTTAGTTCTCAGTTTGGTCTCAGGAACATCTTGAAAGTGGCCTCCTTCTCCCCCTCTGCGTTCATTTGCTAACATAGGTTAGGTGGCTACAACAGTATTTTGGTCGGTTATTCTCTGATTCCATTTCCTGGCACTTTTCTTCCAGATCTATAATTCATATCTTGATTTCTCAGCCTCTCTGCTAACAAAATTGTGAGACACTATTTTTGGAGTAGGTGTCAAGGGTGAGCTTCTCTACAGGTGTAGAGGGTGGTGGCATTTCATTTCACAGGGACACTTCTCCATGGTCACAGTGCAAGACACTCAGCTGCTATAGCAGCACGGAGCTCAAAGGTTCAAGATGCTTTAACACTCCACTGATCCAGTGGCAGCTTTAGCAAGGATGGGTACAGAGCCAGGAGGGGCTGCAGCTCTGCACCTTGTCATGCAGCAGGACAGTGCCACAGGGGGAACAACCACTGTCGTTTCAGCCTCTTGGGTAAATCCAAGTCTCATAAGCACTGCCCTCCCCTGCCGCTGGTTACTGGGCAGGTAAACCTGCAGAAGGGAAGTCAGAGAGAAAAGGTCCCATAATTGTTCAGGTATTTCAGCCTTAAATTGCAGAAACCCAAGAAGGCTCAGTCTTTGCATATTTGCCCCTTTCAGTGGAATATGACTATTAAAGAAAAAATCAGTGACCTTGACCTGTAATTTAATCAGAGAAACACAAAATTAACATGTTACCTAAGAGTGTATACCATGAAAGGAAGAGCAGAAGAAAGATTTTCAATAAAACTATAAATTGTTTTAATAAGGGAAAGAAATGATAGAACAATTGTGAGTGAGTTATATTTAACATGAAGAGTAATGTTAGATGGTCACCTATGCCTAGTGCAAACCTTTCTGGAGTATCCAGGAATCTCAGTCATAGCCTGAGTTTCTCATTGTGTTGGGGATATATGAACCTAAAGAAGCAAAGAGGGGAGATATATAAAGACAGGTAATGCTGGTAGAAGTCTGGAGACTTTTTAAGATTCCTTAGATATAAATCTGGTCCAAAAAAAATCTAATAAAGCACACAATTGTGCTTTCTAAAATAGGCTTTTACCTGTGCTTGGGCCAAACCATAATTTCAGGAGAAGAATCAAAGCAAATACTCATAGGAGAAAAATCTGTTGAAGCTGTGAACTTTTCACCTTTAACAGCAAGTAATGACCACGGGGTGCAAGATCAGATGGTTGACTTAACCACCAAGTAACAAAATTAGGCTAAAAGTTAGATCTAGTCTGCCCAGAGGCAACATGACAAATTAGATTCATCCACTCCCCGTATTTGTATTAGTGCGCTTTTTTGTTAGTGAACAGATTATAAAAGAAGGCTTTGCCTCAAGGCAGGGTTTTCTGTCACTGAACTAATTTTCAAGCCGAGGTTCTCCCCTGAGGGCACAAGACCCTCCCTTCTTTGCAGCCAAGGATCAGCTCCTCAGCAAAGATTTACCTGTGAACAGCTCACAACATATTTGGAGCTTTAAAAAAATGCAGATTTCTTTCCATAAAGCTACATAAATGCAGATATATCTTATTAATAGTGAAATACTTAGTATTTTTCTAAAATGAATCAGTGTGTTTCACTGACAGTATTTATTAAAAATGAATTGGTTTAAACTCAGCTCTCTGGGGTAGGCTGTGTAAACTCATGCTAACTCATGCTGACTCCCAGCCTTGGCTGGTGGTCAGTAGAGAGAACTGCTGGCAATGCAGGTGGCCAACCCTCTTCATGACAAGGCTACAGCTTACAGCCTGAGTCTTGTGGCTCTGTGAGCTCTTGAAGTCAGTCCTAAGTGTTAGTGTTTCCAGCACGAGGCCTCGCTTTGCAGACACAGCTGTGTGGCATCCCTCTGACCTGGAAGGGAGCTGTGAATAGAGAATGCATTTCTTTTTCCTCTGAAGATGAAAGACTTTCAAAATTAATTGCATGACATTATGGCTTGTCTGTGTTGTCAGCTTTGATTTTGCTGTGACAAAATGATGGCCTCTCCCTGTCACGGAGAGTGACGCCGTGCCTGTGAGCACCGCACTCATCAAGTGGCAGCAGTGAGGAAAGCATCACTGTGATCTGCATGGAAAGCAGTTTCGTGGAGTGGGGTGCCGAGGGTGAGGCAAGTGCGGATGTTACACTCACACCGGGGAGCCTACACGGCCATCGCTGACTGCAGCTGGTGTTGGCCGAGCCATACTACCCACAGCTCTGTGCCAGCCAACTTCCTGACCCTGTCCCTACAATCAGTCTAAACTACTGAGGGCAACACTCTCCAGAGGTGTCATTTGGAGCATTCAGAGCTGAATGCACAATCACCGGCACTAAAATCAGAGCATTAAAAAGAGCAGCTCTGCAACTGCCGCTGCAGGGCTTTGCAGAGCAAGTGGGAGCAGAAGCAGAGGGAGAAGACCAACTTTTCCCCTTTAGAGGGCAGTGGTGTTCATCGTACAAAAGCTGCTTCTCAAGGAGGTAGATCCCTTATCGATAACAACGGGGTCAGCAGCAGCAGAGCAGAGGCAAGAAATAGGGATCAGAGCTAAAGAGGTGCCGCTGAATGCTCTGCACCATGCAGGACAGCAGCTCACCCTGCTGTACTTTCTGTAATGTTCTGTGCAAGGGCTCATTAATTTCCCCTCATTTTCATGCACGGTAATCAGACAAGTAATTACGGTTCCACCGAGAGGCTTCCTTTCTCCCACCGCACCATGAGCGCAGCCCAGAGTGGAGTGCTCCTTACCATCAGCGCTTGCCAAACTGCAGCCTCTCCCAGAACCAGATGAGCCCTTCCTGTGAGATTTGTGCCGAACCTGTTCAGAGAGCCAAGTAAGAGCTGATTTCGAAGGCAGTACTGACCTTTTCATGGGTTTGGGCGAGGCCTCCCTCTCCAGGTTGGAGGAGGCGTGCTTCACGTGCATGGCGTTGTAGGAGGTGTGGGTGTACTCGTTCTCATCGCCGTAGTCGGGACCCAGCAACGTCCGAGCCCACGTCCCCATGTCATAGGGAGGCAGAGTCCCCCCGAATTCAGAGGGCAGGCATTCAGGGTGTATTAGCTGGTGGAGGCTGTTCAGGTTGTTTCCATGAAGGAAGATCTTTAACAAATGAAAAAGAAAGTTCAAAGTTATCATCGACTCCTTACTTCATTAAGTACAACAACAGCAGCACTAATGAGGTGTGGAGTGTCATTAGTTTACACTGTAGTTTCAGTGGGAATTTCAAAAGCTCTCAGGGTTGACTCAGCTGGCAAAAGAGGGGGGATTAACTTTGGGGTGGGCTGCTGAAGAATTGGGCTGGCACTACTAACACTTCCAAAAACTCCGATTCGCTTGCTCTTGGCACATGACAATTTCAGTTTCTTAAGTACCAGATCAGAAGAAGTAGAAGTCAAGAATTATGACTGATTATTGCTACTGTAAGAGGATAGAGGCTTACATGAAGAGCAGTGAGAAGAAAAGGGTGTCAGAGAAGCTTACTGAAAGCAGGCATGAAGAGTAGGACTTCAGTGTCCGAGAGGACCGCCAGCCCTGCACCCTGGACAAACATTTTCAGGGGTGTATCAGGCTGTGTCACCACTTGGTGCTGCTTCAGCAACATTTGTTTCTCTAACCCCTCTTTGCTTTCAGGTGGGTCCTACCCTTGTCTTGCCTAGTCAGACCCAGTTTAAGGCAGGCTCTGGGGTCTCCTGATGGATTATTCAGCTGTTATTCGATAGACTGCAGAGAATAAATGGCTAGGATGACTGCAGAACCACCAATTCACTTGGGTTTCGGTGGAGAAGATCTGCCTCTTCTGCAGAGTGAGCAAAGAGCCTTTAGGCATCGGTATTTTTTGTGGAAGCAAGTGAGTTACCGTCATGTGAAAAGCCACCCTGCTGAAGGAATGAAATAGGAATTTTTACTCCCACAAAAAGAGTTGAGCTGAAGTTTCCCTTGTTTGCAAGGAACTTCAGCCAGGCCTGATAATCTCTCCACATCGCCAATTCTCTCTTTCCCCGAGTCTTGTCCCAGTAAAAAGTATCCATGCTTTGTTAGTGATAACAGATTTCTGGTCCCTGGCTGAGTTACTGATTCAACCCAGACCATTCCAAATTCTATTTTTTAATAACAGCAGTGCTTCTCTTATATCATGTGGAAAACACAGAGAGAAAAATTAGAAAAGAAAACAGGCAGCTACTTGGAAAATCCAGGTCAGCAGGTTCCTCTCCACCCCCATCTAATTACCCTTTTCCTTGTCTTGTCTTTGAGGAAAGGTTTGATTAGCGTGTACAGGGCATGGATGTACCAGGGCTGATTGACAAAATGGACTCCTCCGAAACGTGCAGGAAAGCTGTCCTATTAAAAAGAAAGAAAGGAAGACAGTTAAGAGATGCAGTGCTTTATTCCGGCAGTCAATAGGATGAAAGTCGGAGGAAAAATCTGTCTCTTTCCATCTGCAAACGAGCACTGGGCTTGCTGGGAGGGGGCAGGAGGGAAATGGGAAAACAAAAAAGATGCCTGTAAGCGTTTGTATCAGTTTCCTCTGTGGACAGAGGCAGTCCCTTCGCCCCTCCACACACTGACACATCAATTGCCGATGAGATGCTGAGGATTTAAGTCGGGTCTCCAGCCACTTCTTATGAACATTTTTTAACTCCGTCAGGGCATCTGACTCGGCCGGCCTGGGAAGTGAGAGGGGGTTGATGAACACCGCTCCCTCGAGGGGAAGCTTTCTAATTTCTCATTGTGCAGCGCAAGGCAAGCCCCCGGTTCCCACGCACATCGCTGCTCAGAGCTCACCTTTTCACCCTTCGGCCTCCCCGCCTCCCCCTGCTACAATCATCATGACAATGGCTGACCTTTCGGGGTGAGCAAGCAGCATATTAGAGGGAGGAGGATGGGTGGGAAACGCTGATAAGTGAAGGTGTGGGGAGAGCGCACCATGACAGCACCATGGAAACTGCCGGAGCCGCGCTGGCTGCCGCTGCTGGCTCGGCACAAACACCCCGGGCATTAACATGCAGGTAGCGTCCCGCTGCCGAGGTGCTGGCTACAGCATCCTGCCCCGCTCCGCCAGCCCGGCACGCCCCAGAGAGGAGGAGGCGGTGGCTGGCGTGTCTTTAAAGGTTACTGTACGTTGTGAAGGATATTTTGTACCTATATCTTATCTAACAAACGTCAGTCTAGGAAGAGCCTAGGGGTTTTTTCCGTGCGGCATAAATAATGGGACGACCGCTGCTCCTGTGTGCAAATACGGTTCCAAGGGGAGGAGAAGAGCCTGTCTCTCCGCTGTGAAGGGAGATTCTGATGAAGCCGTCCTCATCCTGTGTGTGCTCCTAACCCCTACAGCTTAGCATGAAAAGCAAAGTATAATGAGGTCTCTTCCTTCAGAGCTTTGGCTCTGGGACCCAGGCAGATTCCTTCCCCCCACAATTAGCACAGGGTGTCCTGGGGCTTTCTCTCGCCTTTCTCCCGAGCATCAGAGATTGAGCACAGCTGGTGAGAATATGAGGTGGATTTGTGAGATGATATGAAAAAAATCCCCTTATACACCTGCCCTGCACAGCTTCTGTGCTGCTTCGAGGTCAATTTTCCCCCCAGATTTATCGATATGTATGCATGCAACACCTCCTGCAACCCAGGGCAGATCATCAGGACTCTCCATACTCTTTAGCCATGGATTGCCCTGGAAAGTCATCTAACACCATACTAGGGTAATGTTTGTGAGCAGCCACAGGCATTAAGTGATATCCTTTTCTTTTGCTATGCAGTGGAATAAGCCACTTCCCCCTCAGACAGGTCAGTTGACCTGAAATCATTACAAATCTGCATATTGGATTAACTGTGAAGGACAAGTGGATAATCAGGCCAGCCAGCACACAGGAGGACAAGCAGTGTGACCCCATTTTAAAATCCAGTAAATGATGAATTGAGCTTTTGAGACCCCACCTGGTCTGGCATCCTTAGCCCAAGATAGATATGTTAGAGTGAGTCCAGAGGAGGGCCAAAAAGATGATCAGAGGAATAGAGCACCTTTCCTACAAAGACAGGCTGAGAGAGGTGGGTTGTTCAGCCTGGGGAAGGGAACGCTCCAGGGAGACCTCATTGCAGCCTTACAATACCTTAAGGAGGCTTATAAAAGGGAGAGAGAGGGCAGATAGTGACGGGACAAGGTTTTAAGCTGAAAGAAGGCTGGTTTAGATTAGATGTTAGGAAGAAATTCTTTTCTTAGAGGGTGGTGAGGTACTGGAACAGAGGAATTGTGGATGCCCCATCTCTGAAAGTGGTCAAGGCGAGGATTAATCGGGTCCTGAGCAACCTGACTTAGTGAATGGCATTCCTGCCCATGGCAAAGGGATTGGAACTAGATGACTTTTAAGGTCCTTTCTAATCCTAACCATTCTATGATTCTGTTCAGTAATTCTATGATTTTATAATTCTCTTTAAGGATGGCACATGTCCTGTTGGGGTGTTCATTTTCAATAAAGAAGAGTGTATTTCCACTGCCTTTCATGAGAGTTTAGGATGCAGATCTGACTGAGATAAAGTACTGCAGTGCTGCATGTTGCAGTGACTTCAACTGACTGCTGAGATATTGCTACAGAGTCTGAGCCCACATAGAAAAACACATGCACTGACAGAAGTGTGAAGCCCAAAATTATTTTCTACCATATGATAGCCTAAAATTGTGTTTTATAGCAGACCAGAGCCATAAAATGCCCATAGCATGTAAAATTCACAAATTCAGTTGCCTTCCTCACACATGGGAATGAAGATTTTAAGATTTGGAGACGTTCACATGTTATTCAAAAGAAAAAATATCCTAAGACAAACCGGAATAGTCTATATTTGCCTTTATTTATTTATTTATTTATTCTATATTTGTCAAGCTGGCCGCCATCCCACAGTGTCTATAAGGAAGAAGTTTTGAACACCTTTGCTCTTTGGGAGTAAATTGCCACAGCTGTTCCCAGGCTGTACTGTAGCAACCATTGTCATTGTAGAAAATCCAATTGAGTCTGAAGCACTGGGACAGTAAAGAAATGAAAGATTGGAAGCAGGGGAATAACTTTTAGACACAGAGATTTATATTGACCTGAAAAAGAAAAATTGTTTTGCCTTGCTGGAATGCACAAATTATATTAATAATAATTTTTAGTGAGAAACATCAGCCAGTCTTCATTTTCAAGGGGGAACATACATTCTTTAGAACATGTTGACCAGCTTTGACAATACCCAGAAAGGCCCAAATATGGAGAATTATAGGAACCAGCCAGAGGTTTAAGCTGGCAGTCTACCTCTAGAAAAAAAAGGAGCACTTTCCTTTATAGAAAATTAATTTTATGTCCACCCAACATAGATTGTTGAGTCTATAAACTAGATTCCTATCTGTGTCATAGGAAAACCCTTAATATAACAATTTTATTTAAAGGCAATTGCTTTCTTTTCATTTTGAAGGTATACCCAAAAGTACATAACGACCCTTGAAAAGGAAACATGACAGAAAAAAACAACAACCAAAGAACATTTTTTGTGTGTGTAACTTTCTGCTAAATTTTGTTCCTTGCCCTGTTTAGTACATTAAGTTCAATGTGACCTTCATCCCTCAGTCCACCTGCATTTGTAAGGCTGTCAATTAGAACCAGGACAAAGGCTTAAAAAAAAAAAACAACCCAAAGAAATTTGATATGGGAATCATCCAGACGCTGTTTGGAACTGCAACATACTAATTTTGTAGAAGTCTCTAATTAGAGCAGAGCTGTCTTGGAAAGAAAAGCTCCTGTCTGGAGGCCTGCCTTGTGCAGCTCCAGGAAGATGTATGAGACATTTCCCACACCCCACTTAGTGTCTCTGCTGCTTTCCCTGGGGCAAGGTGAAAGTAGCTGAAATTGATTTTCTGCTGGAGAGCTTTTGCTTTTAGGAATCCTCTCTTGATTTCCTATGTCTTGTGATTCCTTGGGAAGGTGTATTTTATAATGAGGTACATTTTTTGGAGTCTACTGTGAAATGGACTCTGGGATCATGGAGACTTTTCTTAACCTGATTCCTTGTCAAAAAATACCCAATCCTGAGGATATGCTTGGGTTTTATTCCAATGTTATGAATGAAATATTGTACACATAATTGGTCTAATTATTTTTGGGCACTACTGTCTTCTCCTCTGAAAATAAGACAAATTAGCATGTTGCTCAGCAATGAAATTGCAGAGTAAATAAACACATCCAACCCAGTTCTAATCAAGCTAACCTGCTTCTTAGCAATAGCAGAGAATCACAGAATCACAGAATGGATCAGGCTGCAAGGGACCACAGTCATCAGGTCCAAGCTCCCTGCTCAAGCAGGGTCATCCCAGAGCACATGGCACAGGATTGTATCCAGACAATTCTTGAGTATCTCCAGTGAGGGAGACTCCACAGACTCTGGGTAATCTGTTCCAGGGCTCACACTGGAGCACAGTAAAGAAGTTCTTCCTCATGTTTAGGTGGAACTTCCCACGCATCAATTTCTACTCATTCCCTCTTGTCCTACTGAACTTGCTGAGGAGACATCTGCCCCTTCATTCAAATCATCAATGAATAAATTAAGCTGAACCTTGTGAGACACCACTAGTGACAGGACTCCAACTTGACCCTGTGATGCTAATTATGGCCCTCTGGGATCTGCCTTTGAGCCAGTTCTCAACACACCTCACTGTACACTCATCCAATCCACACTTCAGAGGAAGAAATCCAGATATCTTCTTGGACAGCTGGCTCATTCCACAGTAAGACCAGGCCTTCTTCACTGGGACTTAAATTGATCTAAAATAAGAAATGTATCCAACAATGCTGCAGTGGCATCTTCCCAGAGCAATACAGGCAAACTAAGAGCAAATCATCCAAACATAGAGTTTGAGTTGATTTAATGAAACTGGGGCCATTGATGCGCCTATTCTTTTGCCTGATTTGTTTGTGTTTGCTTTATATATTTGTTTCTTTGCTCTTTTCAGTTATTCTCCTCTTTATCATGCCCAAAGAGAAGGTAATGAACTGTGATGGGTTAAAGTTTGCAACTGGGTGGAAACACCAAAAAATGTAGTGGTTTCACATTCTCTGAATTTGTTTTGCTTAATGTAGTGTAGTGGTCTATCTTTCTACTATGGAAGAGGATTAGAAGAAAGGCAAACCAGGCTTAACTTAAAGATAGAAACAGTTAGATTTATTAACACGCATTTAAGGGCAAACAAAAAAACCCGTGAAACCTTTTTAAAAGCACTCCCCTCCCCTCTACCAACAGTTTATTTTTCCACAAAACAATGTAAAGAGACAGAAAATCAGAACTCTAAGTCAGTACCACTTATAAAATAGTCTTTCATACAGTCTTTGAGAGACAAGTCCCTCCTGATTTTGTTCTGGTAACTTTCCACAAGGGACACAGTCTGCTTGTGGCTTCCAGCTCCCACAAAAGCAGCCCACCCGAGAATCTGCATTTGTGAGCTTCCCAAAACACATAGCCTTTCCCATGACTACANAGATCATCTCTCTCGGCCCAGCCAGCAGCATGGTGCAGGCCGTAGGATCGGCTGGATGTCAGCAGCCGTGGCTCCCCTTTCTCTGCCGGCATCTGCTGGGCTCAGGGACCCGGCTCGGCTCCAGCCAGGGCCAGCCCCGGCACGGTCACCCCAGCCCAGCCCCGGGGGTGGCGGGGCCTAAGCTGGGTCCTGCTGCTCCCCCCCATCTCCATGTTACCTCACAGCAGGCCCGCAGCAGAAAGAGGGCTTTCCCAAAATCCCACCTGTATTTAAGCCATGTGTCCCAGAGGTGTACACTTGTAACTAATTGGCCAACCTGGCTGTCAGTTTTAAAGCAGATCACTAATTGTTTTTTACCATTCATGCCAAACCAATACATGAACACAGTGGAGCTGCCACAGACCCCCCAAATCTATGCAGGCTTCAATACATCTTTCATTTCAGATAAAAGAAGTGTCTCCAAGCTTGCAGATCAGAGCAAAATGTGATGTGGATCATCGTTTCCTGTCTCTGCTCAGACCTCCCCTTCAGAAAAATTCTTGAACTGAGCCTGCAACTGAAAACCTTTGGTATATAATACTCCATTAAATAGCTCAGGAGGGTGCTTGGAAGCTATGAGGTTGATTAGAGACAATTGTTATTTCTTTTTGCCTGTTCTTGCCATGACAACATCTATTTCTTTTGGCATGAGTATGCATCAGAAACCTTTTACTATGGTGTTGTTTGGAACTGCCTGAAAGCTAAAAATCAACACGATTTTCCAGATCTCACACCAAAGTGTGTCAGGAAAGCAAAGCCATCTCTGGAATATGAAAAATAGGAACGAATACAACCTGATACTCAAGGTCATTCCTTTCAAACTACATGAATTGACATCATAGACCAAAGACCTGAGCTGCAAATCCATATTACAGCATGTTTCTAGGTTACAGGACATCTGAATTTTGAGAAATAAGCATTTTTAAAATGCTTTCATAACCTTTACCCTTTCTAATCAGAAAACCAAGCACATACCCTAATGAACTTCTATCTCAACCATATTTGCCAGTTTACTGCAAATCCAAACATAATTCCCCTTGAAAGAAAATTATTGCCCCCAAATTCAGGAAGATATCAGCCATAAACAAAACCATTTAACGCAAAAGGTCACTTAAACTGAGGATAAAAAAAAGCGGTTTCATATGCACTTACATAATCAGTCCCTGAGGTGGATTAAAGCTCCCAGAGATCATATTAATAGTTCAGGAAGATTTTATTAATAGTTCAGTGATAGTTTCTCCATGAAGAATTTCCATGAGTGTGTGATTTTAATGGATTGGCACAATAAGGGAAGGAGGACTTCTGCTTTTCAGCTCTTCAGCTTCAGATCCAAATTTAGCCCTTGAAAGAGTGACAGCGCTTGAAAGTTGTTCCCTGGTTTTACAACTTTGTCAGATATTGGATAGGCTGTGTCCATCAACAACCTGCTCCTGGAGCATGTTTGAATGAATTCCACATAATGCCCTAGGTATGGACAGAGTGGGCTGTTGAAAAGGGCAATGCTAGGCAAGAAAGCAGTGTCCTCCTATGGCTACAGCTTCAGCTTCTTATTTTAATGCAGCTCCTAAGAGATGGCTGTTTAGTTTGGCAGGAGGCGGTGGGAGGCAGGACCAGGGCCATGAGGACACTGGGACTGGGCTGCTCTTGCACCTCTACAAGAGCTCCCTGGGGCTGCAGGAGCTGGGGCTGCTCTCCCTCACCTTCTGCAGTGCCTGCACGGATCCCAGGCACGTTTCCAATCTCCACCCCGACAAGTTGCTTGTCTTTCCGTTATCTCTCTTTGCTCCCCTGTGTTTTTGAAGAGATGGGAATGCAAAATTAATGTTGCCTGTGGCAATAATTGCAAATCATTTGCTTCTACCTTGGCATGCCCTCAGAGTACACAGGGCCTGAAAATAGCTGCAGAGTTGGGGAAAACCAGTAAAAAAAAAGATATTAGTGCAACCAGTATGGCAATCCTGACCTGCTTAAATACGGCCATAAAATGAGCTCTTGCAATCATGAAGAATTCATTTATTTTGGGTAAGCTGTGACTGTAACTGCTCACACTAAAATGCAAAAGTAAAGGATTGGAGCAAAATCATATGAAATTGTGAGTTCGTGGTTTATTTTCACATCTCATGCTCACACATGTAGATGAGGATGCTCTGAAGCACCTCTGTCACGGAAGCAAAACTGAAAAATGAACACTGGTATACATTCTCCCTAACATTTTTTCAAGATGTTTGTTATCTCTCTGCTACACTCAGTAACTTTTAAAATTCAGTCATTTGCAGTGGGTTTCTCCCAGTCAGTATTGCACACTAGTGAGGTCCTACAGAGCATCTGTTCATGGGTGTTGGCAGATGGCACCAATAAATCAGGTTATAGAACACAGATTTACTCAGTAAACTTTGATTTGTCCTGATAGAATCATGCTGTCATGTCATCTGGTCTAACAAAATAAGTTCTAACCTTGGGGCAAAAGGGGGATTTCTTCACTACCTTTTTGCAAGAAGTCCTTTACTGAACCAGCTCAGAATAATTTAGGAACAGAAAATTTCCCAGAAGCAGTAACTCTGTTGGATTGACGTCATGTTCTGGTGCTCCTTTTTTGCTTGCCACGTACTCCCCTTTTGCGCATTAAAGGTAGAGAGTAAGGCTCCCTCCAAACAAATAAACAAACAAAAAAGATTAATAAATTATATTGATAGAGAAACAGCAGGTACACTCAGGGGGTTGGTTGAAGAGGTTCACAGGGAAGAGAGGAATTCAAAATGTGATTAAAAAGTAAAATGGAGAGCACTGAGACACTTATTTGAAAGTAGCCCATGCATGTGTGCCACTGGAGTGCTACAGTTTGCTCTAGACTAGGTCATATTGGGTAAGGCCGGATCAGGAGGCTTCTGGTGGAGCAAGAACAATGACCGTCACCCACGAAGTTAAGGAGGGGTAGTTTGGGTCACAGGCAGCATAGGAAGGGACATGAATTATCTGGAGGTTATTTTTCAGAGTTAGTTTAGGAACTTGGTATGATCTTTGCAGCCAGTTACAGCAAACCAGGCTACATTGTCACCAGTGATTTTTGGTGTAAACTGTAGCTCTCAGAAACCTGTTTATATTCAGCTTTCCTAATGCAGAGTGACCGCAAGCTGAGTTCCTTCTATTCCTGTATCTCACTGAATGTGAACATCTGAAATTAGTTGTGGGGTAAGGAAAAAGCAACAGGAAGATCATCAAAGCTGAAAGCAGTTTTGGGCTTAATTAGAAATGGCAAAACATGCTGGGCACAGAGCAAGCCTATCCTGGAGAGCTGCTGGGTGAGCACAGGTGCTGCTGGCTGCAGTGTGTGACTGCAAGTCAGCAGGGATGTGCCACACTCCCTGCCACACCAAGCCTGTGGCCGAGTGGGACCCCTGAGCTTTGGTTGCTCATTCGAAATTGTCATCACACTAAAGCCCTTGTGCAAGCTTTAGGTTATCGAGAGAAGTGACCTCCCTCCCATCCTTTCTCCCTGACACCAGGAGATAAAAGTGGTGTTTTATCTCCACTGAGCTGTTGGTGGGTGTTTGTGGGTGTGAGTTGCTCTCAGTTTTGGAGGTGTGGTAAATATGTAGGTTTCTTTTCTAGCCAGATTTTAATGCAGGGCATTCTGAAGAAAAATGCCCACCGGTAGAATGAGTAGAATGAGTAGAACGGTTTCTTCCACCAAAGAAACTAGAAGTCAGCATTAAGACAGCTTTAACGAAGCAGCATCTTAATTCCCTAGCACCTGGAAAAGAAACTACTCAGGCGTTCTGGGGTTGACAGTTTGGCATTGAAAACTCGAACTAAAAATTTTTGATATACACTTTTGCAAGAAGAATAGAGAGAATAGGTTTTTTTTTTTTAAAGTAATTTTTTAGAGCTAAGCTTTAAACAAAATAAATTAGTGTCATTAACCACTGTAGTAAAGAACACTGCTGTTTCCTTTAGCTGATCTTATTTGAAGCTCCCTCCTAGCTATTTCTATTTCCATAGACCGGCCTTGCACTGATCCTGAAGGGCAGTAGATCTACAGGACGGTGTAACTGAAAGCACGGGGAGTGAAAGAGTTAGGGCAAAGAAGATGGCACTGAGGCATATCCAGTAGCATTTGAAAGGCTGTTGAAAGGAATGAGCTGATTGAATGCAGTCATGAAAAGCATAACATACAGCACCTTATTTCTTGTCCAGTACTGAGATTTTAAACAAAAAGCCTTGTACAGAGACTCTCTTTAGATATGCATTGTTGTGCTGAGATTCTCTGCATTGTCTATGTAAAACATCTATTCTATTTTTTTTCACATTGCCACTTGCATATATATATATACATATATATATATACACATATACATATACATGTATTCACACATATACGTATATACACTTGTTCTGTGCTGAAATAGCTGTGTCTGACCAAAGGGCAATGAGGGCCAAACTGCCATGGTGAGGACAAATGCCCACAGTATGGATTAAAGTCAGCCAAGGAAAAGCAATTAAAAAGGTTTTGTGGCACTTGCAATAGACCTATTGACTTTGCAGAGAAACTCTTCATCTTTGCCCATGGGAGCACCAAGGTATTAAACAGAATTCCTAAAGTCACATTACACATGTGTTATGATTGAAAGCTGATGATGGAGAAAGGAGATTTTGTAATTTATAGTGATAGGCAACCTATTTGGTGCTGAACAGAAGCCTGATCTAGCCTGGCTTGAAAAATGCGTGGAATTATCTTAAAAGCAGCATAGAAAAGAGATTATAAATTATCACTCTGATGAAATTATAACCTAGCATGGTCAGACGCAAATTATTAAGTATTTTTTTTTATTGGCAATTGTTGACTGACTAAAACAAAGTATCTGATCGAAATTATTCCTTTTCCTGTAAATATCTTTGCATCTAGTAGTAAGTAAAAATAATCCTTTGTGTTGACTCTTCTGTCCTTGTAGGTGTCACAGGCTCTTAGCACTCATTTTTCTCAGAGCTATCTGTTAAGCAAGAGCTAGATTCCTGGTTTATTACACTAAGAATTTTGTGTTTTATTTTAATTTGTTTGAGATGGAAACCTCATTTTAAAATTGAAGGTTTCCCTTTATGTAGCACTTGCACAACATCTTTTTAAAACAATTTTTGTGGTCCCTGTCAGCTTCAACAAATGTCCCATGGTGATAAGCGTCCCATGGTGAAGGTATTTTTTCAATTTTTTATTTTCTGTCAACAGGAGTGTGTGAATATATGTGTGTGTGTGTGTGAGCAAACTCCATAAGCTACTTTGTTTTAAAGGGAGTCAAAATGCTAAATGCCTGCGCAATGGGGAAGACCCAGCTCTTGGTGGGTGCAGTTTGAGGCAACTCACACTGCATCAGATAAACACCTGATAGCAGCAACACCTTTGCCTCATATGCAGCCTCTTATTCTTCAGACCAATAGAAGCCTGAGGGAAAAAAACCACCCATTTATTTTTTGCATGGAACCCTCTGTCCTTGTTCCAGCCTCTGAGTGAGATTGCTTTGCTGTCTTGTCCTTTCACATTGAAGGGAAAATTTTTATTTGTATTTCACAAAGTCCAATATAGCCATCAGACTGATTTAACAGGAACAGACCAATGTGTCAGGTCTGCAATAAAATATAATCGCTTTGTGTCTACCCTTTTGTGATCTCTTTCTCTCTATGTTTTTTTAATAACAGAGCAGTGCCTTGGTAATGAGAAATCTGTCCATAATTTAATGTCCTTGAAATAAGTTTTGATAAAAAAAAAGAGTAATGTTAAAAATACACGTGGAAAGATGTAAAGATACATTGCGGAAAATATATTTTTAGGAAAGCTATTTTTACAATATCAGCCTGAAATTCAAGTTTCGTGACATTTTCAACAGTATGCATGTAAAAAATGAGTTGTGAAGACCATTTTCTTAGTGAAGAGCCTTGCACTATGCAGTACAAAGAACTGATGTTTTTTCGCTGATGTTTTCGCCCTGTGGTTATAAAAGCAAGCATTGCTAATAGCACCACCAGTAGCTAAGATTGTCTGATTGTCTGACTGGTTGAAACTTTGCTGTAGTTACACATTTTGGGCCCAAAAGTTTCAACAGGGAGCCAGACATATTTTTATGGGAACGGTGTTGAAGGCTGAGGGTGGGGTGACAGTTTCTCCATGGTCTTGGAATGAAAAATATTGTTTTCTGCACTTCAAAATATTTCTATGGTTATTGGAGGGTGGAAATTTATATCTCAGAGCTTTTCAAGCGTGCACCCAACCTTTCACAAAAAGCTTTCCAGGCACACATGGCTTTAATGACGCAGAGAGAATTTGCAACTCTGTGTATGTGTATGTCCAAACTCACTCAAGGAAGTGTGGAGGCTGTTTTACAAGCTGACTAGTCACAGTGATACCCTCTTGCCTTAAAAGCTATGGTCAGTCAAAATTCTTGGAGCTCACTAGCTATGTTCACCCAACAGAGAGAGAGGCTGCAGCCCCAACCCACAGGTGAGAGGTAGAGCTCTCTCTGCAATGGTTTCTCCCAGAGATGTCATAAAGCACCAGGGTAATCACGGCCCCCTGAAGCTGTACTTTGATACTCAGTTTTCCTTTCCTAAGTGCGTGACTTTGCCATTTCAATGTTCTTTTTGTGCTGTGTTCACCACCTAAAGCAATGCTAGGCAACAGTCAGTGCTGCTCATTGCATAATCACTCAGAATCAGGACTTTTGTCAGTTTGGCAGTATTAAATGTCACATAAACCTTGTACTCTTTGCTACACGAAATACATGCTTATAATCTCTGCAACAGCTCTCTCATTTCCACAACACATCCTCCCTTCAGTTCACACTTTTCATTCCTCACTACCTGGCTTGACTGCCACCTTAACTCTGACCACAAAACAGCTTTAAAAGATAGCAGTAGAAAAATGTTTCTGATGTCTGTGTAGGTGCAAGAAAAGAAGAGCATTAATGAGTGCAGTTTCTCAGTCTTTCCAGTGTCGTTAGCCAAGCATGGATATCAGACTGTGGACATAGTACCAGGCCACTGTTCAGCCCTTTGGCATCCTGTATATTATCATCCGCTCCCACTACAGACCCTAACAAGAGGAGTCTGAGGGTTACCAGTGAAATTTACTGCCTGAGTAGTGCTTGCACTGCCTTCTCCAAAAGGTTATTCTAAATTGTGTTTTCAGGCACCACAGCATCAGTTTGCAAGCTCATGATTTCTTCACTCTCTGGTTCTATTCCTTAAAAATTTGCTCTGGTTATTTTCTTGGAGGGCCAAGAGCAGGGAAAAAAATGATCTGAATTTGCTAAAACTGCAGTTCACAGGAAGGTGTGACCCCATTTCTCAGCCACCTCAGATTAAAAAGCCATACAAATTTTAATTCTCCTCTTTCTTGTCATACTGGGTTAAAGTCACACATTAAGTACTGCTACAGGAAGCCCTAAATGAATTAGTTTTTTTCCACCCAGAGACTGGAGTATCCTCTGTCATCTCTGGCGGTATTAAATTTGCTAGGTAGGTACAGGACAATCTGTCTGTACCTTCTTCTTGTTTGAAGGCTTCCCATCGACAACTCTTCCTATCTAATTGCAGGCATCAGCATATCCTCCTTATTAAACTCCAATCACTGGGTACCAGTGCAAATTTGCAAACTATTTGGTATCCTTAACCCTGACTTTAGCAAGACTTTAGGCACAGTGGCGTGTATTGTCCCTCTAGCAAATTGGAGAGATTTTGTTTGGAGTGGTAGTGCTTAGTTCTAACTTCAAAGTTTGCCCCGCTTTAAGCTATGAATGGGATCTGATCTTCCAAACTTACTTACCCCATGAATCTGCGGGATTCTGTGCATCTCAAGTTGTCAGACTGTTCCTGCCCTGTCATGTTCCACAATTACTGTTGACTGATCACTGGTTACTCAGGGCTTCGGGTTACAGCTTCTATTTAAAGCTGAAGCTTTTGTCACCTTTACAATATGCCACAGAATTTATTCTAGAAATGGGCAGGAAGGTAAGGCTTATTTATTATCTGCTTTGCTGCAAAACCCATATTATGAGCATAAATGACAGCAATAAATGAAAGAAAATAACTTGTTCAGACCAGAAGAAAATCTATACCACTAACTCCCTGCATTGAACGGTTATTCCAAGAATGAAGGATTTCCTTGTTATTAGGAATGTGCCAGGTGAAGAGAAGTTATCAGAAATACTGCATTCCCTATTAGCTGCTACAGAATGTTGCACATGTGCAATGCATATTAATCCCAATTAGGTTAATCAACTCAGTTAAAACCTCCCCATTGTTGAAATCTATAACTGGCACAGGAAGATATCTGAGCTTAGTAAAGAGTGTTCATTTATGCTGTTCACTGGACAGCTCTCCAGTAGAGCTAGCTTATTTCTGGAAGGAAGTAAAACACTTTTACTAAATATGCAGAAATTTGAAAAATATTTGGAGATTACAACCAAGGCCAATGTTTGTCTGCAAGTGTCAGCAAGAAGCTAATAGTATTACTGGATGCTTTGCAGATGCTTCACCTAGGTTTTTTGGTGGGTTTTCTTGGTGGTGTTTTTTTTTTTTTACTTTTGATAATGACACACTTTTATCATATATATACTGTAATGTGCATCTACAGTACATCTTTGCACAAAAAGTGAAGATAAGGTCCACTGACAACACACTTAGAATGCAGAGGTTACATTAATATATTTCCCCACTTCTGTCAGGATCTGTCTGGGAACATCAATCCACCACTTAGTGGTAATTGGTACCACCAGCTTCAAAATTATAAGAATAAAAAGTTAACAAACTTTTTTGTTTTGTCTTCTTAAATTCTTAAATTGTCTCCTCTAGGTACTTATGTTGTTTCTATTTTTTAGTTTCACCTTATGTGCACTGTGTTGTACAGCCTGGGAGATCTCTGAAATAGATTCTGCTATTTGAACTGATTGAGTTGTGAATGGGTTCAGACTATGAAAGTCTGCTCAGTGTGAAATCCGCCACTGCATACAGCAAATTCCTCACTCAAGGTGATTATTGAATAATTGATTTTCTCAATAATAAACAGCAAGGAAACCTCCTAGCAGAAAAATAGAGAAGTTAAACAACTTGCCAGCATCAAAACTCTTTCAGACCACAGAAGATAGTTTAAGTACTTCAACTGCCCAGTACTTGAGTCTGTGTCCATAAAGGAGAAGTGCCACTGTTAAGATAGCTTAATTTCTGATGGAGAAATTGTGAAGCACCTTGATTCTTGAAATTATTTTGGGAAAAGAAGGTTTATTATGAAAGATTATAACAGCAATTTAAGCACTAGAGTCAAGATAAAGGGAAACATCAGATGTTTGTTTTCAAACAAACAATATGAGTAAGATAGTAAAAATAAAATTATGGCTGTGATCTATAGAAAGGTTAAAAAAGTTTTTAAAAGGTTTTTAAAAAGTTTTAAAAATTTTGGAATTCAGTTTGTAATAAAATCATAGATTCTGGGAAAAATTGTTCAAGGAAGTGTGTACTGAAATACCCAGAATCTACTTAAAACAAGGCATTTGAAGGACCTGCCTGAAATTTGAGAAAGTTAAATGCTGCTTTAATGTTGTGAACATGAAAATACACCCACAATTTTTTCTGCAAATGAGACTGGGGCAGGAAAGTATAACACCAGCAGTATAGGAATCCACAGAACCCCTGATGGAGAAACAGGGTGGACAAACAACCCACTCAAGATAGTATCTTCCGTTTGTAAGAGGATCACACCACACAGGCATTTAAAAGCATCAGCCTCTGCTGATGAGGATCTGTAGAGGAAGGAACACACTTCTTCATGGAAAATAGCATAGCATCATCATGGAATATGCTGATTTGGAAGGGACCCATGAGGATCACAGAAGTCCACCCCCTGGTCCTGCATAGCGCCATCCCCAGAGTCACACCAGGGAGCGTGCCTGAGAGCATTGTCCAAATACTTCTTGAACTCTGTCAGGCTTGGTGCTGTGACCACTTCCCTGGGGAGCTGTTCCAGCGCCCAACCTCCCTCTGGATAAAAAAACCTTTTCCTTATATCCAGCCTTAACCTCCCTGGACACACCTTCAGGCCATTCCCTTGGAACCTGTCACTGGTTACCATAGAGGAGAGATCAGTGCCTTCCCCTCCTCTTACCTTTCTACCTGAAGGTTTATGGAACACAAATGATTTTTCATGATATTTAGGGACACCAGTATTGGCAAAGACAAGTCACTTTTTGTGGGAGTGAAACTCTGGTGATATAGAGGTTAACTTTTATTATATAACAAATTTGTGTGAGTAAGTGTTTGGACCAGGAATATTAAAATTTATGGAAGAGATAAAATTTCTAATAGGACTAGAAGTAAAAAAAAACCCACTTATTATTGAGCTAAAAAGATGCCAACTTCTCAATCTCAGAGACTGAATTCATGCAATGGACAGACAATTGCTGGCAGCAACTAAAAAGGATGCTTCTGGGAAATAAATGAACTCTCAACAGAGTATGAAATAGAGATGAAAGGGTCAAGATGGTCCACAGCTCATCTACCGGGAAAGTTTCTTTTGCCATAATTTGGGCTACAATAAGAAAAGCCTATTTCTCTTGGGAGAAAAGTATAACGAAGAAGAACAAGTGAATGCACTGTGCTTACAGATCATGTAGAAAGCAAGCAAAACATTGAAATATTTCATTTGCATACGAATGACCTGAAAATGGCATCTATCACGATGTCTCTAATGAGAAACTGAAAAGGCAGTAACACTCTGGGAGGTGACCTTATGAAACTGAGGCATCCATATATGCATGATCATAATCTCTTCATGAAATTATTTCCTTGGAATGCCATTGGGTTGAGCTTGAAGCCACAAGGCTTTTTCTTGGAAATAAAAAATATTTGACAGTGTAAACAGTACTAAGTTACACACAAATTATGTTAGATATGGGGGGAAAGTGTAAAAAAAAATCCCATCTGGAAGCCTCAACTAACTCCAAAAATCTGACATAAACTAAACAAATTAAGATGTATAGTGTAAAGATATATTCCAGTGGAGCTCCCTGGGAATGTCTCCCCCAGCAGACTCCTCACATGATGAAGCCACAAGGATATTTGCATCTATCAAGCTGCCTGCAGCAGCAGCTTGAGAGGGCTTCTAAGACACATACAGGAAGGGTAGGTCACAACCTGGTCTGAATTTAATGTTGTGAAATTACCATGGCACCAGTGATGCACTGGAGGTCACATGAACTCTGCAGACAAGATACCTGTGCTTGTCAGGCAGCTGTCAGAGTCACTTTGGTCTCACAGGTATCTTGATACAGATAGAGCAAAGCAGCAAGCCCAGTGTGGTTCATGAAATGTGAAAAAGGTGGGAAGCAGTCATGCCAATGTGCAGTGAACTTGTCCCAGGTGCAAGCAACACTGCTGTACCAGATGGACATGAGCTGAGGTGGGATAGGTTTTCTCATCTGAGACAGCTGAGCTCAAGGACCTGAGACAGCAGGAACTGAAGGACCTGGCTGTGGCAGAAATGACAGCATGGATATTAAAACTGAGATCCAAGGGTCCATGTGACACTACAGCACACCTTAGGAGTTAATTGAACCTTGATAGCTGATGGTCTTTGAGATTCTGAATTGTGTTAGAAATCACTGATGGTGTGGCTACAAAGGGGAGTTGGGGGAAAATAATGAACTTGCAGGAGGGCCTTAAAATAGACATTTGGAAATAAATGACTGCTGGCTCCTTTCCTTCTTCCATTGATCCAGCCATGATCAGTTTATTACCCCCTTCTGTTGCTGTGCTCACAACCTGAAGTGGAAATGTGAAACAGCACTTTCTTTGTATCTCCTTTAAAAGTGACAGGAACAGACTCTTTTCCCTTGCAGGGGATAGGTTAAGCTCTCCCACAATTGCTTACAGAAACCACATCAGTAGGTAGAAAAAGTAAGGAAAAGAATACAAGAAAGAGGCAGGAAATGTACTCTCCCCAATGGCATTTTCACAACAGGATAATTTCTCTGGCTTCAGATCCCCTCATCATAACAGCAAACCATCTGCTTGTGGAAAGAGGACACTTCAAGAAAGGATATTTGGCTTAGTCATCCTGTCACATCACAGTTCGGCAGGGTTTCTTTTATTCTAGTAAAGAGGTTTTCATTTTTAATCCTGTTTCTGAACTCTTTAAAGAAACATTTAGATGTTGTTTTCATGGTTTAATCTGACAGTTCTTCTAAAAAGCGTTGTGATACAAAAAATCTAGCATCCTACAGAAGTATAAAGCTAGTAGTACCAGCAATTGCAGTAACAATAAAGCACAGCTGCATTTAAAGTATTATGGAATCCAAAAGACAGTTTAAAGCATGCGTAGACTCTTTACAATAGGAATATCAGCCGTGCTTAACACCAATGACAGTCTAGGATATGTACAACACTGGTGTTTACAGGGATGCAGGACTGAGCTCCCTCTCACAGATATAACTCTTCTCCAGGATGCAGTCCAAATTATGGCCCTGTGTGGGCTAAGTTCATAGGGCCAGCTCCTCCCTGTGTGACTGGACCTGTCCTATGCTCATGTAACACACGCATGTTACACAGTCCTTCATTTTCTCTCTGACCTTCCCTCTTGCCTCCTCTGGCCTCTTCTCTCTGAGCTGGCAGTGTAATGTGGACAAGTTGGAGGCAGAGGAGCAATCTAGCGGGACATTATTTTTTCATTGCTCTGCCTTCTGCTGACTTTTCCTACTCCTCCAAGAAAATCCCTCTCTAGTAGCCAAGGAATATTTGTTTCCGTCATTCTCCAAAGCTTGTCATAAGTTTCGGACTGAAAACAAGGACCTGATGCTAATGTTCATGTGCCGTTTTGGTGCCTTTCCACCCCCCCGCTCCCCCTTGTTGTCATTCCTTTACACTTCCTATCATTCATAGTCCTCTTCTGGCTCAGCTAAGTTTGTTGAAGCAAAATCCGTGATGATGTATTTCAGTGTGCATTTTGTCTTTCACTTTGATTGACTTCACATGTGTTTACAGAGCTACAGGTCAAAAGCTTCATTGCCCCCACTGCTATATAAAGCATTCTTCTAAATAAATAGCACATACCACAGACATGCCTGATCATCCGAGCAAGATATGAAGCTATCCACACCAGCTGGAAGCTGAAGAGAACAGCACCTTCCTGCACACAGCAATTCTGTGTAAATCTAAAGACAAAATGAAAAGACTTGCCTCTGCTCAGACATGGGAGAATTTACCATGAAGTGAAGCTCAACATGTGAAAACAAGCATTTCTGAAAAAGCAGGAGAGGTTATTGTCCCATCACTGCTCATAACTTCATTGAAGCTGCTGGCTACTATCCCTTGTGGAACCTGGACCCCTGAGGGTCCCTGTAACAATACGTATTATCCTTTCACCTAAGGATGGCTTAGGTGAACCTGGTATTTCTGCCCCGAGACACCAAAGAGTATTTATGATCCACAGCTGTGAAAAACTCCAAAATGAGGGGTGGATACTAATATGTGCCCATCTCTGGGACTCCTCCAAGTGTGCACTCATCAGGTTTGAGTTCTTCAAACCAATCTCTGCAGAATTGTGCTGGGTTAACAACAGCTACATCATAATTTTTCATCTCCCCCAGTTAAAACATGGTAAAAACTAAATTCTTATTAATTTATATCTGTTCAATCACATGTTTATTCTCTAAGTGTTTATAAGAAAATATCTTCTCTTGTGCCTGAGTATTTTAGAATCCAGGTAACTGAATAAAATGTTAGCACTTGTTCATTTTACACACAGAAGTATGGACAGCTCTTTCTCTATTTAGAAGAGGACCTGAATATAACACTTGTCAGTGCATGAAGCAGTGAAATTTGCTGTGTATTATTTTTTCCTGCCTAATGAGTGTCTTGGCTTTATGACAGATTTTAGTGTCAGCAGAAAATGTAGCTCCAAAGTACAGTCCTAGTTCCAATGGCTTCAGGTTACAGATTTGTTTGTCAAAACAACAAAGCTCTGAATGACTCTGGCTTCAAGGCTCTGACTCCAATGAGCAGAATTAGGAACTTCTCCATCTAATTCTACTTTCCATCTGATTTTTCCAGATTAGGCTTTGCTTCAGCCTTGTATTTGTTTTGCTTATTTTGTAGTATATAATACAAGTCAAGTATGTTTTGGTGGAACAGGCCGCAAAAGAGGAGGGAAAATCTGAGCCACAAGTTTTTGTTGTGCCATTCAACATTGTGTTGTGACTCCAAACCTGCTGACAAATGCAGCAAGCAGTTAGGTGGGTTTCAGTGGTGAGCTAGGGGGCTGGAGAGGTGGCAGATATGACTTTGCATTTTAAACATACTGCAGTGGCTGTGCCTGCAAGAGCTACACACACCCTCCCCTAAAGAACCTGGTATTTCTTTCCAGACTTTGTGGTATCAGACTTTGAGGAAACACCTGCAATACTCAGGCAGTGTGTTTTAAAAGCTGCCTTCACTGTCATGGGTTTGGAATGATGAAATAATCTGACATCTAAATGGAACTAACACCTAATGCTGATTGTGTGATATCTTGAGGGACTGTATTTACTGGTAGGTGCCCACAAAGGAGAGCTGACAGTTCACCTTAATGTGAGACCACCAGAGGGAATATTCATTAAGCAAAATGAAAAGGATCAAACACATCCTGCAGAAGAGTCTCATGGTAGCTTGACACCTTGGACATTTGCATGAGAATCTGCTTACATTCTGCTTTACTTTTCATGAAATCAAAGTGTACATTGAAAACTCTGCCTTGCCAGCTTTGCAACCCCTCTCCATTGACTCAGTGGTCTCCTGTGAGGCCATGTTCTGGGAAACTTCTCAGGCTACCTTCCTCTCTAAGACTGCCTCCTAGCATCTTCCCTCGTGTTCTCTCCTTTGCTCTTCAAAGAACGAATGGCTCTGGCAACATTTAAAGGTGGGCCCACACAGGTGATCAATGACCCAGGTGCTCTCAGGTTTGGTACATGAATGTTACCTGGTCTTTTTGTTGTCAGGGCAGGAAGGAAATACAAGAGCAGGAAATTTCCCAAGTCACACAACTAGATCTGAACATTGCTTTATTCTCTTCCATCCTTTGACCTTACTTGCTTGTGTTAATGACTGCTGACACCAGTGTGATCTTTGATTGCCTTTTATTTGCCTCAGTAATTACAACAGGACAAATACTTTGGAGCTCAACACTTTCTTGCTCAAATTTTTGAAAAAAAACTTCCATAAAAGAATAGGAAGGTCCTTGCTGAGCCAAACCAGAAAATCCAACACATTATCTCTGGCAGTGGCTAAAGGAAGTAGTACAAAACCAGGACAAAATTTGGTATATTCACAGAGTACTCTCAGTGTTCAGTTAAGGGCTTCCTGTGTTAGCTTTTTTCCTGAAAGATCTTTTTCTGCCTCAAATGTCATCTCTTCTCTAATGACAATTAGGTCATAACTCTCCAATCTATGAATGATAAAAAAAGAGTTAACTAAAGTGATGAAAATTTTGAAGATGTTTTGTACCTTAGGAGTCCAGATAGCCTGCCTGGGAATAAATTGCAAGGTTTAGCTTTCTCTATCAAAACATTTCTTACTAAAACAGAAGGGACTCAGTCATCTGCAATGCTGTCCTGGGTTTGTTATGAAAAAGGGAAGGGGACATCATCATGATTTCCTTTTCTCTAGTTTTACCTTTTCAGCATATTTTACTATTGCCACAGTCAATAGCTAATCACTTGTTTCTTTGAAATGCTGTTTTGGGACTCTTTGGATTTTGTAGGAAGGTTTTCCACAGGAAAAAATAACAAAAAGCATTTCTATGGGAGTGGCCAAGCCTATTATTGGCCTGAGAGCATGAATCAGGATCCCAAATTTTGTAATACAAGTTCTTTCAGTTCCTCCTCCTCCATGTCCCAAGTCAGATACCATCCTGTGTGTAGCACCATGTGTGCTCCAGGAATATTTCAGTGCTAGCCAGGAAAATTTTACACACACTCCTCAGACACCAGCGAATCCTGTAAGAGCTCTGCACTCCAATGCAGTGCTTAAACAACAAGGTATAAAAACTTATTAAAAGAAAATCAGGATCTTTATGATCACATTGGTTATGTTGCATATATAGTAGATAATTTTGCAAGTCATCCTTGGAGCTGAGGGTTGCTGAGCAGATTTCACAGTGTGACAATGACCTCAGGACCCAACTGTAGCAGATCTCCTTGGACTACCTGAAAACCTGACCTGGCTCAGCACTCTGGTGTTGAACATTTACAAGTACAAACTGTGACTTTTCAAAACATTTGCTTGTTTTTCATTAGGTTGACGTTTTCTTTTTAGATTCACTTCCAAGCCTGAGGCATGTGGGATTTCTAAGGTGAAAAAGGGTTGAATAAAATCTGATGATTGACTGTAAGAAAACAATTTGCAGGGAAAGGGAAAACAACAGCCTGACACTTCGCCTAGAAGCACTTGCCATTCAAAAGCTCAGCACCTGCCATTCTGCGACATTCTGCTGCAGTACTTCTGGACCTCCAGATATTGGCAAGTGTGTAGTAGAACTCAGTGTAAAGTAAAAGGGTTGAAAAGGGTATTAAAGCTATCTCAGTTTACCAAAATATTATAGATTTAAGAATTCTTTACAATTTGTCATATGTCTAGAATGCTAGAGGGAAATTCTGATTCTGAAGAGGTCATGAGGACTACAGTAACTTCTAGAAGGTAGAATACGTCCCTTATTCCAGTGCTCTTTGTTTTTGCAGCTCTCTTTATTCTTGGGAATGCAAAAAAGTGTATTTTCTAAGAATTCCACTAAAAACACTGTTGCATTTACAGCTACTCAACACACTTTCTGTACAGTACAAAAACCTAAACAAGTGATGATAGAAACAAGCAGTAGTTAAAAAAAAATCTATTCTTGTAAAACAGAATGTCTCATCCATAAAACCCTTTGGGTTTAGGAAAAAATCAACAACCCACAACACCCATAAAGCGTAATTCAACCTCTTAGTGGAAGCAATTCACTGAAGCCTTCCAGAATGCTAGAGGGTTGCAATGCTTGATTGAGAGAAACAACATGTTGCAGTCTCCCCTGCCTTCACAGGGCCTATGCACAACCTTCCCTTGGAATCCAGACATGAATATCCTCACCATAGGTCAGCCTTCTGCCTCAGGATTTCTCTCTGTTTCCTGATCTGCAGGGAGCACTTAAATATTCCTCTCCTTTGGCCCTGGCAACACCATTTATTCTGCAAAGTAAACAATCTCCAGACTGGGAAACCACTGGACACCCTTTATAACACTTAAGCATCCTTACATGACCATTTAACCCTTTAGATAGGCAAACAAGAGATTATTTTGCTGATAACATGGCCAAATTGAGACTGCATGCCTCAGTGAAGGACATATACTCTTCCACCCAGTGCTATCTAGTTTTTAACACTGCAAGGTGATACAACTTGGCACCAATTTGTTTTGGGTAGTAACAGCTGGACCACAACAACAACAAAACATTTATTTTGGAGGATAATTTCTAGCAACATCAAGCATTTGCTGTCTGAGTCAAAAGTTGTTCCAGAAAGCTACACAGCTACACAAACATCAGAACATATTTCAAATAACATATATATACACAGCTCAAGGGGGCTTTCTTATCTCGGGTGGTTGTCACTAGAGAAATAATCCAATTTTCAGACTAACACTAGCGAGTGTGGTGATAGAGCACCTGTCTGCTTCACCTTTAGAGACAAGACCCACGTGGTCAAAATTTGTTAAGAAAGTGGTTTATTCATTGAAGAAAAAAAGATTGTCTGAAATTACTTGTATTTATCTGATAAAGCATCTTGCCAAAAAAGAATTAGGAAAAAATCAAGCAAATGCACAAACTGAATTATTTCCAAGTTTTGTTTTGATACGTAACTTCACTACAATATGAAAATGGAGAAAGAAACATTCAAAAATGACATGAAGCCTTTTGCAAGTCAAAGAATGAACTGGATGTTTTCTGTTTTGTTTTGACCCACAACAATTGTTTTCCAACTGTAACACTGGGACAATGACTTAGAAAATCAATTTGTTCATCTCTAGTCATTAAGTGCGTAATGAAGCATTCAGTGTAGTTTGTGGCCACAATGAATAAACAACTTATTCAATGTCATTAAAATTTTTGGCCTGTGAACCCATGAACACCCGATAATACTCCTTGTTGTGCAGCTCATGTGAGCTGTCTTCAGTATGAATCACTGTCAAAATTCAAGATAATATTTTACTTTTATTGAGCATTTTAAGTACTTATTTATGTCAGAATCTGAACAAAACAGTCTGGGCAAGGTGACCTAATGATATACATTTCTTTTTGGCCAGTGGAATATTTGTTGGATTGTGCTGAACTGTCCATTAAACTAAGGAGAAAAAAAACAGATATAACCAGGTGTAGCAGGAAAAAATGTCTGCATCATCCTGGCAACCATGTGGTTTTGCTGCATTATGTAGATGTCTCCCATATTAAGCCGTTGCAGGTATCCTATTGTCACCCTGAGGATGAAATTTAATTAGGTACAGTATAGAATGGTTTAATTATTAAACTTATGGCACATATTTTACATGGAAAAGGTGATATGTTCAGCATAAAATTGCAATTTGATTTCCAGATCACCCTCTCCATAATAGCACAGAGGAACTCAGAGTGGATCCACAATCTATCTAGTCTGCTATTCTGTGATAAGCTCTCTCAGTTACTGATTTTAGTAATGATACTGAAAATACAGCTATTATTCACAACTCTATAGCTGATATATATTCAAAATCTGTCCAGAAACCCTCAGCACCATCCAGGCATATGACTTGAATACATGTTAGGGGGTAAGTGCTGTTCCTGCTGTTTAACACAGAGGAGCTGCAGGCGGTGAAGTCCTACTGCTAAGCAGACATGCCTATCTGAAAACTTTGGAATTTGGGAAGCAATCCTATTCCTCCTTTTGTTTTCAGTGTCATACAATAAGGCATTAAATAAGACCTGGCCCATTCAAAGTGAGTGCAAATAGAAACTGAACAGAAAATACTTCTCTAAAAACAATCTGGAAACAGGTGAAAATGCAGCCTGGGTACAACTGAGGGGGCAGAACGAGGGTCGGGTGTTAGTGGTCAACCCAAGTTTTTTGGCTGAGGGTTGAAATAAACACTCCTTTCAAGTTATTTCCTACCCTCTCTCATGACAAAGCTGAAGTCCTTCAAGCCTATTTGTAAATATCCGTTGAAAATTGGTTTTGCCTGGCTGGGAAGTGGAGGCAGATCCTCCTATCTAAATAAAAAGAAACCAAAAACCACAAAAGCTATATGTCATACATCCAGGCAGAAAGAGACCACAATGAAATTTGGGAAGACTGTAGGTCTGGGGATGGCAAACCCCTGGAATGTTGAGTTTATTTTAAGACATTAGCTCCTACTGGAGAATCCAGTCTCATGGGGGTTCCAAATTATTGGAAGAAAAATGTATATTGTGTGTCATATAGAGATCCCAAAAGACAATGAGACCCATCCTTGTATTTGTTCTATGGCTGAAAGCATGGACTTCATGTGACCAAATTACACATCTGTTTCTCATTCAGAGTATAATAAAGGCAACTTCATTTCGCTCACTTGACAGGGACATTTTTGAGTCACCCAAGGGGAGAGGGAGATAGCAGGACCCAGGGAATTGAGACACTAGAGGAAAAACTGTCAGAATGTTTTTATTCCTGTTTCCCTTATTTCTTTCAGAGGGCTATAGCATGGGTGGGTCTAAAGTTGGAGTTGTTCCTGATTGGATGCTTTTGTTTTATTATCCAGTAGTCCTAACTCAGCTTTACTTGTTATCTGGACAAACTGACTTTGAAATGTACTAATATCCTTAAATTGGTCTAAATTTTTAAATGCCTAGACATGCTTGGTTGAACTGACTTGAGCAATCCCACAATCCCATTGGCAAATACCCTTGATTGCAAATAAATTCAAACCTACTCTTAAAAATCCATCATTCTCTGTTGATAGGAGAAATCACCTGCTTGGACATGTGCAGATAAGGGATAAAGTTTTGTTTTATTACCAATATTAACAGCTGACTTTGAATTAATCGGGCTGGTTATTATCACTTGAATACTGCACCATCCCCTGTTGAGTTCAATTTCTGATATAATGAATATATATCTAAGCATCTTCATTTTCTTTCTTGTCACGGCTGTTTTGCTTGAAACTATTTTGCCTAGGACATTCCATACATTCAAAATAATTTTACAGTCTCTAGTTCACTTAAGACACAAAGATCTAAAATTCCTGAAGAAAAAATACAACAGAGGGACTACCTAAGTACATTATTTGAAGATATGTGGTTTATGAATCACATTCTCAAGGACAACTCAATGACAAAGATTTTAATTTTCTTCAAATCTCACTAAGAAAGGGATGAAACACGCCCATATTCAGAAAAATAATTTAACTTGTAAAAGGGAAGGATATGAGTCAACAACACAAGTTAAGAGTTACAAAGTCATGCCTATACCTCATCATGGAGCGCATCCCTTGACTACGCATGGCCTAATTCAGTAATTCCACTTGACTCTGTGTGGATGTGCCACACCACACCTGAAGCAGCACTACTTCCTTCACATCAGTCTCATTTAGCTCACAACCAGGTCTTAAGTTGATCATCTCAGACATCTTTTGCCCCTTCTCTTGCAATATAAATAAGCTGTACTCTGTACCTCCCCTGACTCAGTCTCCAGTTTTAAATTACTTGTTTGTCTCTCCCATCATCTGGAGTTCCTTAGGCTGTGTCCTGCACAGGCATAGGAAGACCTCCTGATGGGAGAAGAGCTTAGTGCTTTCACTCTGCATCATTATTTTCTGAATTAGTAGGCATAGTTTGCTCTGTGTCAGTTCAGTCACCTTCATGCTAGAATAATGGGAATTTTAATTACATGATGTTAAACCTCTCTCTCTGATGTAGCCATGTATTGGAAGGCTCATCATCAGTTCAGCAGTCGATTGAGGAAACCTTGGATAATGAGAGTTTATTAACCCAGGTTAATGACCCTCAGGCAAAAATGAGGGATTTTGCCCAGCTGAAGAGGAGCACTGAACACAAACAAGGCTACATGAGCAGAACTCAGCCCTCTTGAGATCTGCCCGGGAAATGACGGAGCAATTGGTAGAAATGCCAGCGACTGGATGCTGAAAGCAGAACATCTGTGTTTTTGGGAGCTACATTTTTTAATCATTTCCTCCAGACCTCTGAGGAGAGGCAGTTATTCCAGCAAGTGCACTAGCAAAAAGGGAGGAGAATGGCTCAGAGGAGCAGCAAGCAGGATGAGTGTCTCTCAAGAAGTCCCTTAGACTCTTCCCTCAGGGTCTCCCTGAGAGTGTTCCTGCTGTTGTCCACTCTGGAACTGATAACATCTGTGCTCCCAGGAATACCCTCTTAGTCGTTGGATCTCATATCCTGTCCTAGGTGCAGAGAGGCGCTAAAAATTTGTGGTACTAAGCATAAGAAACAAGCTACCTTCCTTCCCTGGGATACAGTCTTCTGATAAAAAAATGTCTCCCTCACATAAGTTCACATATGTACAAATTCCTGTGGAATGACTTACCATGGATAGGGAAAAGGGAGAAATTCCGTGACAACTTGAACAACTATCAGCTGTACAACTTTAGCCTCTCATGCACATCTCCTGTCCTTCTGTTCTAGCCTGCCCAGGCATCAATAGGTAAGGAGGTGAGAAACAAAGCATCATTGCAACAGAAAGAGCATTTATTTAATTACAGCTACTCACTCTTTGTTCATAAAAAAGTATGGATTTTTTAAATTTGTTTTGGGGTTTTTTTTCTGCATTTTTTTGAATAGTTGTATGTGCAGCTGAAATAACAATAATATTATTTCAGAAGTTGTTTACTTATTTGCAAGTTGTAGTAAATGCCAATCACAGCTAGAGAGAAAGAAAGACAAACATAAGCCAACAGAGGAAAAATGCATGAACTTTATTGATTTGAAATACTACTCTTTCCTGTAGTAACTGCATTAACCATTGAAATTATAAATGAGTGTCAACAGCTTAAAAAGATGCTAGCAATAGATTCCTGGATTAACATTTTTATGTCCAGTCCCTTTACTATGAAGTCTGAGACAGGCAAATAATTCAGAATTACTTATTAGGCTGAAATCTTTGGTTCTGAAGTCAGCAAAAGATTTGCCCTTGTTGTCAGTTCTGGGAATTCGTGTAAGCTCTACATTTACTTGTCATCTCTTGCTGTTGGCAAAATTCAAATGGATACAAATTCTTTAAACTAGTGGATGGAAGACCAAATGGCCCCGGAGAAAATGACTCTTGGTTTTATGAACTTAGGAAAAAGGAAGTTTCTATTTCATATTTTTTGCATCTATTGCAAAATATAACTCGTGAGTCAAAGTATCTTTGCTCCTTCCCTGTAGGCTATCTTTTCAATATTCAAAGACGGAAAAAAGAACTGCCTAAAATACCAAGTACTACGAAGCACCTGCAACTTTGGAAATTGAAATACATGGTAAATGACTGAATGAATTGTATATGGCCTAAAGACAGCTGGGTGTATGTTATTATTTTCAGTTTAGATATTTGTAAAATTGTAAAATTGTGGTTCAATGAAAATAATGGCAGCCATGCCAAAAATGTGTCTGAGACATATTTGAATAAGTTTATTGTAAAGTCAGCTGTAAAACTTCCACTATGCTGCTTCTTCAGGAGGCAGAATCTTGCCGTTCTTCTTAAAGACCTCTACTAAACAAAACACACACACATACATACATAGAAATGGTCCACAAGTGTTTTCCAAAATTAGAAACTTACTCATCAAGGAAAAAAACAGTCTGTATGTATATTTGTCATGCAGCTGTTGACAAAACAGAAGCTCTGCATGGCTATGGGTAAAACTTTGCCTGCACAGGAAATTTGTCTTTGTGTAATTTTTCCCATATGTTTTATGCAAATATTACTGTGACAGAAATGCACCAGTGTATTCATGAGGATGTGCCACTTTGAGATGATAGCAGATCCCACAGGGCCTTTGGGCTCTTGGACAACATGAACTGAGGTGGCTGATCCATGTTCCTGACAGTACTGCAGCAATTCCAGTAACACAGAGGGAGGTCTGCAAGGAGCTCACTGCAGTTGCAGCAGAACATCATTGCTGGAAGAGACTTCCATCAAGCCACCATCACCTTACGTATATGCACATGTATATGTTTGTATTTATAAAAATATCTGAACAGACTGCTGTTTGTACCTCAATTGCTGCTGTCAGAAAGGTTGCTACTGCTGAACAGTGCCATTTCATGAATTGTGTAGGAGTGTTTAGAAATGCACAGGGGATTAATACTGGATTAGCAGTGAAGAGCTCCTGCAGCCAGGACCATGACTGCAAAACGGGTCTTGCTTTTCACCCTTCACACTCTTAGTCCAAAAGGTAGAAAATGTAATTGCTTCCCTGTGCTGCACGGCATGTCAAAATCTTTACAAGCCCATGTGGCAACCACCTTTTCTACAGTCTGGGGTATGTGTGGATGCCTTAAAATAATTTTCTAGTTTTCTGTGAAAGACCCCATCAGCAAAGTAGGGCAGGGAGGGAGGAAAGGAAAGGGAGGGAGAGAAGAAGATCTGGAGGGAGGGGACTTCAGAGGCTATAAGGAGCAAAATAGATAGAGTAGCACAAGGAGTATTTTCTAAGTCTAGATTAAAATAGCCACACGTCTTCAAATCTTCTGATGAACTTCAAGAAATGTACCCATACCATAATATTGACAATTCAATTTATAAAATCCAAAGGTAGATAAAGAGCTGAGGGAATTGATTAAACTATGAACCAGTATGTTGTTCCTATTTTAATGGCTGCAACTACAATAAACATACGGCAGATTAAAGTTTTAACCTGTTTGTTACCACCACCTGGAGAAGGCTCCAGATCAGGAGGTGAGAAAAATGAATAATTTAGGAATATAGAAGCATATGCAGCCAATCATTAGGGAGGTTGAGATTTCAAAGCAGAAATCCTTCCAATCTCAGTAAGCAAAAGAGAAAATACAAAGATATACCTTAATGTCTACATTATGTTAAGAGGCTTATGAATTTGTGGGTTTTTTCTCTAAGAGGCTGACTGGTAGAGAGTGGGGTATTGCAGCAGAGAGGCATGCACGCAGTTGTCCTCAGAACTTGTTCTGGAGTTGACACTGCTTTCAACTCCAATTAGCTTACTCAAAATCATAGCCCTGAACTTTTTTCTAAGTGTTATGTATGAATACACACAAACTGTACTAGAAAAAAATGATGATTCAGTGAAATACAGTCTTGTGAGCTTTTGGTACTAGAAAGACACTCCTAGGAGTGACGGAGACCAGCTGGTGCTGAGCACTGTTGCCAGAAGAAGATCTGGGGAGTGAGAAAGCCCCCCTGATTGTTCATAAGGATGCTAGCTACTTAAAATACTGGTGGTATTTTCCTTTGGATGTAGTGTTAAGATCCTTCTGGCTTCACATGCTAATTGAGAGAGTGATAAAGGGAGACTAACTTCCACATCCCCACTCCTGTTTTAAACAACTCTCCCTTCCATATTTAGGGCTATCAGCAAGGTCAAGATATAGACTTTGTGCAGTATTATGAAATATTAAAGCTGACTAAATGCTTAGTTGCATTTGCAGGTTTCTTGTAGACCACCTGACAGGCCCTTGTGGCCCTGGTGGTATGGAAAAAGGAAGGGTCCTTTGCAGAAGGATGTGATGTGTGTTCCCCATTTCAACCCAGGATCACTGCAAGAACACCTGAGTGATGTGCCGTAGATATCCCCACACAACCTCTTCAGCTTTGTCCGTCCCTTTTGGCCTAACAACCTTGGAGACCCCTTACCCATTCCACTGAGCCACAGCTCTTATCACTCCAAAGATCCAGTTCCTGTTTCTTTCTAATTCCACGTATCCATCTTTGATCAGAGTTTTATAAAACTTGTCAGTGCATATCACACCTCTTTGACCCAAAAAACCATCTAGAGCGCCACCTAACTCTGAGCCTTCTTAATTCTCCCTACCTTCTGCTCCAAACCTCCTTTTGCCGAAATCTCCCAACTTCCCTGCTCTTCCATCCCAGGTGCTCTCCACTGCCATCCCTCACAGCTCTGTGGTGAAGAACCCCAAATTCTGATCTCCTGGCAGTGGTGGCTGCCCAGCTCTTCATCTTTGGACCCCTAACCTCTGCTGGAACCATCTGCCAACATCTGTACCCATTGCAATGAGCTTCCATGGGACCTTGAGCCCACCTTCCTACACTACAGCACCTGCTCCCTCACCACTCCCCACCAGAGGGAATGACCCAGCTCCTGCATCTCACGGGGATTTCTAAAACCTAAATACAGGCTGCAGCTCCCAGAAATGTACTTTAAAAGGATGCAAAGAACAAAAAGTAAGGTCTATTTTAGGAAAAGCAGACTCATTTAGACCCTGTATTTCCTTACTTTTACTCTGCAATTAGATCTTGAACTTCCTTTTTTACAGGATTTGGAAAATACAACTGAAGAAAATGCACACGCAATTTTCTTTCTTTGCCCTCACACCTTGCCTCTGACAACAAAGAGAGCATTTTTAGGTTCATTTTCCTTTCTTTATCCCATTATTTGTGAAGAAGGTGGGGGGAGGTGAAAGGCAACTAAGACCCAAAGAATTAGAGGTTACTTGTTCTTCTTTGTAAATAATTGCCATGCCATTGACTGAGTGCCCTAAAGCCCAGCTGCCTGCTGGCAGACTGTTGTGTCAGCAAAAATCTCTCTTGTTTTGCAGGAGGCTTTAAAGTCCTGGTGGGTGGAATACAAGGCAGAGTACAAAACCTCACTACCAGTTTTTGATAGCACACAGTTGCTTTTCAAATTAAAACATATTTTTCCTTTCCACTTACACCAGGGGTGCTACCTCAATGATGTTTGCTTATCCATTCTTCCTTTCTCATGGAGGATGAAGAGTTCTCAACCATTTTTTTCTTCCCTTTGAGATCTATCATTGCAATCAGGATGCAGGTTATTTGATTAACCACTTTATTAAACCTGTTTTCACCTATGAAAAGGACATTTTGTTCTCCTCCATTTATAGCACAGTAAGACACTGCGCAGGTACAGTTATGGATCAACACCTTATTAATCCATTTTTTTGTGATAAAATAGCTGTGTGAGGAGGTACAAGGACCTCACAGATGACAAAACCCTGCTAAGGTGCCTCATTTAGACCTTTTCCTATTCGAAAACTCCTTGTTCTGGTACAGGAACATGTGTGCTTCCTTGTAAGTTGTACATGTTAATTTTGTTCCTAGCCTCACATTGCTGCCAGTGATAAAGGCTTGAACAAAAAACCCAGGGTACAACAGAGCTTACAGCAGTAGAAGCACATTGTGTGTTTGAAAAGCTACAGAGTGAAACTGAACAATTAGGAGATCTTGTTTTCCAGCCATGCAGAGCTTTAAATGCTAGAATAAAGCAAGATGCACACCTGGTCTGGACTATTGTTCAGCAAAGGTCACTGAATTTTCAGCAAGTGGTGGCTGCAAACTGACCAATAAATCTGGCTAGAGATAGCACACAACTTCAAGTAAGTCTGAAAGCCTTCACTAGCACAGCTCAGGGGGTGGAGGATCCACTGCACTCCTAGACAAGATGCTGTAGTGGCAGGTAGCAGACATCGCTCTTTTCTGGTCAGAACTGATCTTTCAACAGGAAGATCTAATATCACTAGAACAATTTTCTGAATTTATGGTCTCCAAATCAAACTGTGCCCATTTTTAAATGGACAAGATGAGGTGTTTTTTCAGCTAAATCAGCAATAATGTGAGGCTCTTCCTTGTTCAATTATCCCCATTTCACAGGAGTTCAGAAGGTGTGCAAGTGGCAGTAAAATCAAGCTTGCTGTTCTGGTCTGATTCTTCAGTGCTAGTGTGAACAAATGGTAACATAGCACTTCATACTCAAGGTAAGCCCTGTTCCTCTGACGTAAGGGGGAGAAAATGGTTTCTAAATATTAACCTTCAGCTCTGAGAGAAAAAAAACACCCCTCACTGCCACTGCAAAAGTAAGCATTGAGGGTCTCTGTACACCTTGCACACCAAAGAGAGTCCTTTTGGCTACATCCAAAGAAGGATGTCTTTTGTAATGAGCTACTTTACCTGAAAATAAACAGCATTTCCAATTAGGACAGACACTGATGTGAATCTGGTGATGAGGGACATGATAGAGCTGATCACAAAACCTTGCTTAGGGCAATGGATGGTTTGTGTTATTTGCTGAGAGAGGTTGTGCCTCTCCATCCATCTCTCCTCCTCCATCCACCCCAACCACTACACCATTGCCATCACAACCATAGCTAACATTGTCTTTTCTGTGAGACCAGCAGCAGCAGCCAGCTCACAAGTGGGCCTTGCTGGAGAGGGAAAATGCATGTAAAACTTCTTCTGAGGAGACACAGAATCATCACTGGCAATGAACTTTGTGATTTTCAAAGATTCTCTTAAAGACTGAGCATTAAGTTCCTGTGATGTGCATGAAAGCTTGGCTTTTATTCAAATGGGGACAAAATGTTTCC
The DNA here is from genome assembly GCA_013397315.1 of Donacobius atricapilla. Lineage (NCBI taxonomy): Eukaryota > Metazoa > Chordata > Aves > Passeriformes > Mimidae > Donacobius > Donacobius atricapilla. The sequence goes on from WBMY01005720.1 coordinate 1,028,988, forward strand.
AGCATTCATGGCAGCCAAGAAAATCTTGAAGACATTAACTGCAAGCACCTCAAAGACTCAAAACCTAGACTGCAAATGCAAAGTAAGGGTTTTAAGTTTTTTGTTTACACTTCCATATCTGTTAAAAAAAACCCACAAACCCCATGGGCCTAAGGAGATAAAAGAGAGGAGGAGTGTGGGGTTTTTGGATGTTTTCTGAGGAAGACTGTATTATGAAGCAGCTGTCTTGACTGACAGCCACTTGCCCACCTGGAGGAGAGGACCTTCTGTGAGCTTTCCATGCACTCCTCAAAGAAAGCCAGGTAGAACGCTGCAGTAGCAGGAGGGGTCTGGATGAAACTCTCTCCCCTTTGATTCCTGTGGTTTGTGCGGAACTCCTGCAAAGTTGAAAACCACTGGGGGAGACTGTGTGGTTTTCTGCCAGAGCACAGCTGAGGAATTCAGGGGTCTTTTGCTGTTCCTGGTTTTTGGTCGCAGGAGTAATAGCGCTGCAGTCCACCTTCCATCTCATTGTCAGAGTTGCTGGATTCCCTGACCCCAGGACATGGACGGGTGTGGGTGGGGTTACTCAGGAGAATAGAGAAAAAGGCTCTGTGGTTCTCCCCTCCCTGCCCTTCCCATCAGCAGTGCTCACGCCAGCATTACAAGAGGAAAAACAGATCTTCAGCTCAGCAGCTCCTGCCCCCACCCACCAGGCCTTCGCTCTGTCCTCTGCAAAAGTGGCAATTGTGCCTCTTAGGAGCAGGTGGTAGATCAGTGCGGATGACTGAATGCTCCATGCTTTTGATTCACCAAACTCTGTCATGGTCATGCTTAGATAAGCACAGGGAGAAATACTGTTTTCCACTGAATTTCAGAATTTACTACATTTTCACTAGCATCTTGTTTGCTTGAATATGTTTATTTTTATCCCTCAGGCAAATATTTCTGCCTCCTGTGAACCTTTTATGTAAATCAACAGAGGCATTTGGCAAGCTATATCAAAACTGCAGCTTTACATATCACTGAAGCGGAAAATAAATGGAAATAATTACTCATGCCTCCAAGTACAGGTTTGTTTCAAAATGAAATGTGTAGCTTACAGAGGGTGGGCAGTATATATCTAATGATTTCCTGTTATTTTACACAGCATTGGCTCAGATACTTTTATTTCATTCCGGGGTGTGTTTTTTCCCTCTTTTGGGGGGGAACCGGGAGAGATAGTGGCTGTTTCTTTGCTCGTTTTAACCATATTGGACAGAAGCAGATCTTCAGTTATTTAATAAACTATTTCCCAACAGGAAGCTTTTGTTTGATGTGCTGCTGTGGAACTCATTTACATCATTCTGACACTGAACAAAAAACCCCCTCCCAACTAACCCACAAAAAAACCCCCAAAACTCAAAAAAAAAAAA